>JBBBDQ010001305.1:3987500-4058311 GCA_037127315.1 Ascarosepion bandense
TTTCGCGTATTATAATTGAAAGGTGTTAGAAATGAACTATAATGACAGATGTTACTGTTATTTATTTCTCGATGTTCCGAAGTATTTTCGAACTCCTTCCTAGATCATCTTCAGAGGTGTGACTTGTGGCAACAAAAAATTACTGCA
Source organism: Ascarosepion bandense (assembly GCA_037127315.1). NCBI lineage: Eukaryota > Metazoa > Mollusca > Cephalopoda > Sepiida > Sepiidae > Ascarosepion > Ascarosepion bandense. The sequence continues at coordinate 3,987,648 of JBBBDQ010001305.1, forward strand.
AAACCGTGTTGCTAAAAATTACTGTAAATTTTTTCTTGCTTCAAATATAACGATTAACAAATTTCTTAGCGTTTATTAGACGGTGAAAATTATCCAAAATGGATATTTTTATATGTTGTAATGTCATGGTCATGTACGTGTTAAAGAATGAAACAATGTTTTTTTTTTTTTTTTTTGTAAAATTATACTCAGTTATGATCTGAGATTAAGGACAGGATGGTTAAATAAGATAAAAGACAAGAGGAAAACTGTATTTTAAATCGCCTACGCGTTTCGTCCTGTGATGGAAGGCAAGAAGACAAAATGAGCTTTATTCTAAATTCAGTCAGTTAAGTGTCATACGTGATACACGTTTGGGCGATCATGTCTCGAAAGAGATATGACTGACTGGGCAGAAGATTATCACGCTCTAGGTAGCCATTGCTTTCTTCGGTAGACTGGTTGCCGACCAAGGCTATAGAACCCAATCTGTCCTGTTATTTAACCCATAGCTGGAAGGAAGAGACGGATTAATACCTTTGCCAAGGGTATTTGCGCGTAAGTGAATACAATGGATTCAACTGGAATTTGAACTCGGCTCCCGGTTTCTCGTTCCGAGCCGATATCCACTGTACCACGACGCACATCAATGTTTATAGATACGTAAATGTTCTTTTTACCAACATTTTAGAACAATACTACAATATTCATAGCTGATTCTGTTAATTGGTGGTTTAATTATTTTAATGAATGTTGCTCGAGAATCTGTAATTTGCTTTTGTTTTTGTTTTTTTTTTGTGTAGGATCGTTGTGTTATCGGTCATTATTTCTTTATATTGTGAGTGTAGACAGGAATGTTGTAGATGTCTAGAAATGAACAAATGGTCAGACATGTGTTGTTGTAAAACGTCTTGTTCATGTAGTTGTTGTAAATCCAACATATGTATTTGTTTCTTTGTTTTTGTTTTTGTTGGAGATACATTCTCCCAAGAGACATTTGAATTTATATATAATGTTGGTTTTACGTAACACATCAGTTGGTGGGGAGGAGTTATTTCGGATTATTAAATTAGTATTATTTTATTTTTATAATATATTATTAATTTTTTAGGATCAACAAGACATATTGTTTGCAGTTTATTTAATTTGACACACACACACACACACACAAATATATATATATATATATATATATATGTATATTGCAAGAAAGTGACAAAACACGTAGATTTTAAACCCACTGTTGAAGCATAAAGAGTGCTGGATACAGAGTAAAGCTTTATATTGTAATAGTTGTTACAATGGTTTATAAAAGCATGGTATCACGACACAAAAATTTATTGGAAACCATTTATTTTCAGTTCCATATATCACCTGAAGAGGAACAGTTCGGCTCCAAAACATGAAAATTTTTGTGTAGTGATACTATCCTTTTGTAAACTATTGTAACAACTATTTCAATATATATATATATATATATATATATATATGTGTGTGTGTGTGTGTGTGTGTGCGTGTGTGAGAGAGAGAGAGTTATATATATATATATATATATATATATATATATATATATATTATGTGCTTAACTACAATGTTCTTTGAAAAATATGAATTACAAATTATATTATTGCTTGTATATTAAATGTTTATATTTTATATGTTATTAAATGTAATTCTTACTCTAATATATTCATGAAGTTTCTTTTTTTTTAATCTTTTTTTTTTACTGTATTTTAAAACATTTATTCAACCTGCCTCAATCCGACGAATTAAAAAAGCAGTTAAAGATGAAAAACATTTACCTTTCGAATCGAATATAATTAATGGTGGGCCTTTCTATTAGAGTATGCGTCTTATATCAACAACTAAACAAGCGAATACATTGACATACATACATATTCACACTTTAACATATTCACACTTTAACATATTTATACTATTACATATTCATACTATTACAATATTCACCAAACATTATTGAATCTCTTTCACACACATACGTATAGATACAGACTCAGAATTACAAGCATAGATTTATATATTTATATCTCTTATTTCCAACATACATTTATTCATCTTCATATGCTGATGCACTGGTTTAGTTGTATAATTATCTGATGCATGCTTGCTTGCACATACACACGTGCACGCGCACACACACACACAGCTATTGATATATATTATTTAAACGTATTCTTTTATCATGTATATATAAACGTATTCATTTATTATGTATATATATATATCTATATATCTATATATATACACATATATATATAATGTATGCATATAAAATTACTTAAAATATAATATATACATTATTTTAAATATTATATATATCTATCTTAATATCTATATATTAAACCTTTTATTTTATTTTTATAATACATAAATATACATTATTTTAAATAGGATGTAAACTTTATTTGAAATGTAATATACATTACTTTAAACGTTTTATTTTATATATATATATATATATATATATATATACAAATTACTTTAAATATAATGTATACATCGTTTTAAATGCTATATATACGTATATTTAAATGTATTTTCTTAGCACTTTTTTGCTCGATAGACAAATTATTTAATTTCTTTTAAAGGTCTCAGAAAGTATACATGAAAATTAATTATTTTTCAATGAACATTTATTTACGTATACATTTAATTTTTCTTTTTTAAATTTTAACAAAATACAATCTTTGTTGATCAATTCAACTTTGATCTTTTTAAGTGTGGTAAAATTTCCATTTGTCAGTGTCTACAGACATTTTCCACGTTTATATTTTTTATTCATAAATTTTTTTCGGATTTTTCCTTTTTGATTAACATTATAATCAATAAGCATATATATTACGACGCGCGCGTATTGCATGATAGCTGAGAAATTAGAGCACTTGTTTTCAGGCACGGAATATTTTGTGTTAGATTCTCCTGCATCTCACGTGTCTATTAACAAAGGCCAGATTAGGCAAAAATTTCAATGACACAGTTTTAAGATAAACAGGATTTTTTAATTGTGCAATGTAATTAACATGTACTTCAGTCGTGAGTTCATTTATAAATTTCTCTTATAAGATCTCCGAAATAAAGCAACGAGTTAGTATTTAAATAGATGGCTTGTTAGAAAGGGTGTGCTTTGTAAGTCACATGTAGCCTGTGTGTCAGTGTAAACATTGCCGAATTCTGGCATAACCGAATAGGATTGGCCCTTTTAAAAAAAGCCCCCCCCCCAAAAAAAAACAAAACAAAAAAACAGAATAATTCTTGGTAAATTTTTTATTTCTTCCCCGAAGGCCTTTACCCCGTCAAATCTTTCCAAAACATCCTTAATTCCGTGCAAATGTATATGCTGAACTCAAATCGGTAAGTGTTTATTGAAGAAACCTACCTTTTTTCATGTTATCGACCAGAAAAAATCGGACTATATCTCACCCCTTACCACGATTCTCTTATCTGATTCACCGCTGAATGACTTGAGGCATAGGATACTTATTTCGGCCTATTTACTTCCTTTGAACAATTACTCCGCGATTTGTTTGGCTTCGGAACTCAATTTCCGCGTAGTAATTGCAAAAATGAAGTAAAAAGACTGAAAAATCGGCAAACTACGCGTGAAGTCATTCTGCAGAGAGTAAGCGTAGATACGGGGTGAGATAAACAGCGACAAGAAGTTCGATATTTTTCTGGTTGTTAGTTTGAGAAAAGGTAGGTTTCTTCAATAAACAATTATCGATTTGAGTTCAGCATTTACATTTGCAACGAAATAAGGATGTTTTGGAAATATTTGAAGGGGTAAAGGCCTTCGGGGAACAAATAAAAAATTTACCTAATTCTTTCTAGAATAAATTTTGCAACTTGTCGTACATCAGAGCTTTTTACTATCACGACACTTATCAGAATCGAAAAATAATGTTTATTAATTTCGAAGAGGGATTCTTTGATGTCAGTTTATCCAGAAAGAATCAAGGCAGAAGAGTTAATCCATGCAATATTCCACGGCTCTTGCATTACTACTTCATAGTAAGCTTATGAACTTTTCAGTCCACCCTCGTCAATCTTTGAATAATGAAGGGAATAGAAGGCCTAAAAGATGAAAAACATAAAGAACTATTATGCGTTTTTTTGTATGTTTTAACTATATAATAGATATGTCAGTCAGTTTAGGTGCCATACGTGATACACGCTTGAGCGATCATGTCTCGAAAGAGACATGACTGACTGGGCAGAAGATTATCCCGCAGTAGGTTGCCATTGCTTTCTGCGATAGACTGGTTGTCGACCAAGGCTATAGAACCCAATATGTCCTGCTATTTAACCCATAACTGGAAGGAATAGACAGATTAATACCTTTCCCAAGGGTATTTGCGCGTAAGTGAATACAATGGATTCAACTGGAATTCGAACTCGGCTCCCCGGTTTCTCATTCCGAGCCGATATCCACTGTACCACAACAGATATGTACCTTTATAAAATCGCTTAAAAAGAGCATACTATGATTAAAAATTCCGCAGTCCTAAAAATGAAATCTTATTGTCATAATCCTTGTGCTATTATTAAGAGGAAAGACGCAAGTATCTTTCGATTATTTAATTATATTCAATACTTTTTAGAACATTCAAAATTTTGGCTAAAATACTGTCTTTCTTGCATCAGCATCTTTTCTGCGATAAAAGGCACATTAATTTGTAAATTCTTGCAAAATTAAATAATTGTCAGATTTTGATAAAGCATTCAGGACTTATTCACAAAAGAATTAAATTATTTTTATATATTTTTTGAAAATCTTTGCACAAATATCTATTTTTTTACATGTATTATACCCCACTTACTTAATTCTATTATTTGAAAATAAATTCAACGAAATAATTTTAGTGACTAATATAGTCACTAATTAAAAATAGAACTCCGAAGATAAAATTAAATGATCAATTAATTTTTGAAAAAATCGGTTCTGGATCATAATATAAAAACGCAATAGATTTAAACATTACTTCATTTGAAATGTTTTAATTGCTTTTATGAATATGACACAATTGTTTTAAGATAAATAATGGATCTTACAAGAATTGTTTTCATTTTTTTTAAGATAGTAATTGTTTTAATTGGAATAATAAAGTTTTTAAATCTTTTAAAATTCAGTTTCAATGGCGTAAAAGTTATGGAATATTGTTTTTAAGTAAAACTCTTTACTAATCATAAACTAAAAAGCTTACTCCAGTCTAAAGTATCCCAAGTATTTTAAAATAAATTTAAATTGTTTTTGTATGTGTATAAACATGTCGACTTTTGTAGATATACTGTTCATACATAACATTATAAAAAAATGACTACCGTAAATTTAAAGTCAAAATATATAAAATTCAATAGGACATTATATTATGAAAAAAATTTCCTAAATTTATAAGATTAGTGAGTACCTAGGATATCGGCTCGGAATGAGAAATCGGGGAGCCGAGTTCGAATTCCAGTCGAATTCCTTGCATTCATTTGCGCGCAAATACCCTTGGGAAAGGTATCAATTCATCTCTTCCCTTCAGTTATGGGTTAAATAATAAGACAGATTAGGTTCTATAGCCTTGGCTGGCAACCACTCTACCGCAGAAAGCAATGGCAACCTACTGCGGGATAATCTTCTCCCCAGTCAGTCATGTCTCTTTCGAGACATGATCGCCCAAGCGTGTATTACGTATGGCACTTTAACTGACTGAGTACCTGAAAGTTACGTCTAAAAGGTTCCCACGTTACTCTTCAAATATATTTTACGAATAAATCCCCAGCAGGACAGCATTACATAAGCATCAATCTATTATCATGATGTCAACACATCAACAGATCCAATAAACAGCTACCGACCTGTTTAAAAATGCATTTCTGTGATATTTTAAGCTTAAAGTAAATAATATTTTTTTCAAATCAGATTAATTATAATTTAAAGCAGTTAATATTCCTCAAATAACGTTTCAGAAAAGTATGTATTTTTTAAAATAAAGGGTATTACCTTTTAATGACAGGTGGCTAAAAAATGGTGTGTGGAAATAGAAAAAAACTGTACTTTCAGAAACGAAAACGCCTTTCAATAGATTTAAATAAGTTTTTTAAATGCAGCAAAGTATTTTTACTTCATAAAAATATTGAAATTAATCTATCAACTTCAACTTAAAACACACACACACACACACACACACACACACACACACACACTCACACACACACACACACACACACAAAAACATCTGCAAGATGAATTTTTCAGTTTTAAAGTTCATTTTAAAACTTAGGTATTGCGAATGTGTGGTGATACCTAGAATGCGATAGGCAGTGAATATACTGGCTAATATATATGCGCTTTAAAATTATTTATATTACGAAGGTCATTCAATAAATAGGGTGAATTTTTCGGTATAAGGACTTCTAATACAAGGAAAGCTTACTTTATTTAATTTTTTTTTCCTTTACTTCTTTTTCAAAGGGATTTAATTTTTTTTACAGATTGAAAAAAAAAGAAGGTTTTCGAGATTAACAAAGATGGCCGACCAAGAATCATGCTCCAGAATTGAACAGAGGTCATTAATCAAGCTTTTGGTTGCTGAAGGGTGCAAACTAGTTGAAAATCATAGAAGAATGTTAACTGTGTATGATGCTACATGTTTCAGCCAAAAAATGTCTATAAGTGTGCTAAATTACTTAAAGAAGGACGGAGCAGTGTTGAGGATGAAGACAGACATGGGAGGCCTACAGAAGTGACGTCTCCTGAGGTGATCGAATCAGTCAATGACCTCATTCAGTCTGATAGATGCCTCTTCAGACTTTCACCTGTTTGGTCTCTTGAGAGAGTTCACGAGAGGCACGAAGTTTGAAAGTAACGATGAAGTCAAAAGGACTGTGAGCGATTGGCTGAGACATCAGTGCAAAGATTTTTATTCTGAGGAAATACGGAAGCTTGTGCACAGAAGGGAAACGTGTTTGACACTGATGGGAGACCACATTAATTAAAGTGAGCTTCTATCTGTATTAGAAGTCCTTATACCGAAAAATTCACCTTATTAATTGAATGAACCATATATTTACACTATTTGGACTGTTTTCCTCAGCTTAGTTGTCATGTTTACGACGTTTCAGTTGATGTACGCACCGGCCTTCTTCAAGTACGAGAAATTTTGAACCGAACCTTTTATTTCGATCACTGGAGTTATATAATTCTCATTTTATGTGCGATGCAACTTTCAGATGCGATGTAGTTATCTCCCTTTAACTTAACTCTCTAAGTTATTTGTTCACTACTGCTGTAGCCAGGAAATGAACTCACAACTTTTAGAACTAGCCAAAGCTTATATTTACTGAGGGCATCAGTGTATGAATTTTTGGGAATTATAAACCTAATTTTTCAGTAATCATTTTTTACCAGAGCTCATATTGCAATCTTTGAAGTTAACAAATTTTCTCGAGCACACCTTATTATATTTTTATATTGTATTCATTTCTATGCTTGGCCGGCTTAGGAGATTTTTGTGGCCTAGCATATGCGCTGATTCTTTAAGTTTAGATAGTTTCCAATGATGTACTCTATCAATTACGTCAGCTTATGCCACAGGGATTCATGATCCTCTTTCTCGCTCCATATGTGGTCAGCTATGCCTGATTTTACTATCTCCCGTCGTGTTACGGCCTTGCAATGTTCTTACAGCCTTACTTTAAGGTGGCGTCCTGTTTCTCCTTTATATTTCTTTCCACAGGTACATAGAATGACGGAAACACAGTTTTTAGTCATATTCTCCACTGTTGGGGGTCTTACTCGGGAGGGGTACCTGCGAAGTGTAGAACCACTTTCGGAAGTCATTTATATCGTATTTAAATGATTAATTGAAGGGAAATTCTTACGTGGGCCTTATTTTTAAAAAAATGCAATGCTTTCGTGGACCCCGTTAAGAAGTCCAGCAAGAAATAATAAACAACAACCCAAAATAGGAAATAATGATATATATATATATATACATATATATATATATATATATTAAACACAGCAAAATACAAATACTTGGAACTCTGTTAGTAGAACGATAAATACGGGTTAGGAAGTAATACTAGAATTGGGACACGCAATCTAAAAAGGTAGCACCTTGGCTATTTCTGCCTATCGCTTTTTTGCTGATATCTCTCTGAGCTCTCTGTGCTCTGATCTCTCCTCCCACCTCTTGTGAGAGGAAGTATATGTAGTTATAGGAATAGTTCAATCAGTTGAATGGGTGATGTCACCATGACAAATACTTTAGCAGGAGCCGATAACAAAAAATAAACAGAGAATGACAACCCTAAACCGGAAACAAAGAATAAACCACTATTCCTGTTTAAAAGAATTTCGTCGTTGTGTCGTTCTGTTGCTAGTGTTATTCTTCTGGAAGATATTTCGATTTTGCTGTTATCGATTTTATGGTAACAGATGTCAGTCTTAAGGAGGTAAATTTAATTCTGTAAAAATTCTAACAATATTTTGCTGCAAATATCCCTTCTCTTTTTTCAGCTTCTTATTCTCTTTTGGATTTACGGCCTATCACGTTGAATACACCGGTTCTCGCTCGATCCCCGAAGTTAAGCAATGTTGAACCTGGTCAGTACTTAGATGGGTGACCACTTGGGAAGCGTATAGTGACGGATGTGCGTTGTGGTGCAGTGGATATCGGCTCGGAAAGAGAAATCGGTGAGCCGAGTTCGAATTCCAGTTGAATACCCTGCATTCACTTAAGCAATGGTACCCTTGGAAAAGATATTAATCCGTCCCTTCTCTCCAGTTATGGGTTAAATAACAAGGGTAGGACTTGGGGACCTTGTCCTTAAAAAATAAAAATAAAAATAAATCTCAATAATCTTGATATTCGAAAAGAAAAAAGTATTACTAGACACAAAACTTATATATAAACAACAATAAATTGTTGAAAGAAAAAGGTATTAACAGCAATAAATAAATAAAGTTTAGTTGTCAATAAATGACCCGCCGAAGTGTTGATTTGCCATAAAAACAAAACAACCAACCAAAATTATTCTCTTTTGAAGAATTTGGAATTGTTGTCTGTTAAAAGTTTTTCCATTTGAAATTAAAACTTAAATCAATTTGTCTGATGAAGAGGGTCGAAGGACTAAAAAATGTGCAAACTTTGAGTAAAATATATAATTACATTAATAATTGAAATGCCTTTTATTGTACACCATTTGCTAAGTTTTATTTCATTTCTTCTGATTTATATATTTTCTATGTTTTAAAGAAATATATTTCCAGTTTGTTCTTAACCGTAGATACATTTCTGCTTATCTATTTGAGTTTGTGCGAATGTATCATGAAATATGGGGATAGAGACTTAACGAGGGGAGAAAAATCACTGAGTGCAACAAAGGATAAGAAGTTGTGGTGAGCCATAATCACCTATTCCTTGAACGGACTCGGCATATAGAAATTGTAATTATAATAGTCTTAAGTTATTTATTTTTTTAAAAAATAAAACACTACCATTCTTAATATTTTTCTATTTTCTTTTGTTACGTTTAAATTAACACTCTGGTTTATATTTCAAAAGGTTTAAAAATAAATTTGGAAACGTTTCGAGAGCTGGAATAATAATCAAGAAACGTACGATGAACGAGAAACTGAAAAAGACTCGGTTCAAAATGCCGGAATAGTTACTGAATATAGTTACTGTAAGAAAGCTAAGAGGGTGAAATTGCCGAATAGTATAGCCAACATGCTGATTATATTGGTTTGAATGGAAAAACATATAATGTTAATAAATTGGCATTGTAGGGATACCAACCGAGCAAAAATGATGGACCGGATGTTTGCTCTATAACGACCAAAAAGCAAATGATCAAAAGTCGTCCGTGCGCAGATTTTCCGGTTGAAAAATAAAAATTAATCGAATATTAAATTCCCATTTCGCGATCCTACGCGAATTTTATTTATCAGCCAATGGGAAGCCCAGAATCAAATACAAGTGTGAAATCCCAAATGAGCTGCTGTGATCCAAAAAGCAGATATAAAAAGCAGATACAGAGAGACCCCAGCAGGCAGACCTCAAGGAGAAGAGTGTAATCAATATCCCTTTGACCTAAGTCAAGTGGCTACTACACTTGCCTCTTTCCTTCTCACCTGTCTCAAAACTACTTACTGACCTAAGGAGCGACTACACCAAAGACATTCCTCATTTACACGCTCCCCACATTTCTAAGCATTAAATCTCTTTCAGCTTATAAATTGCCATGAACATTTTAACCTCTGTTGGACCTATATTCAAGTATTACTTTAATTGTAAAAATATTGATATGTGTATATATAAAAATGTTATTTTTCAACTCAATTTGATTTTCTTGATTTATACTCACTGTATGGCTTATATTGGGCGATCTACAACAAGGTCAAATTCCGTTAACCTGCAACAGTATACAACTACCCTTCACTAGAAAGGACTCTCTACAACAAACGGGAAAATAATAGATAAGTAACCCACTATAGCATTATGTAGCAATTTGTGCAATCACCAATGATATTTATTCTTCCTGTTCTCAGGAAGTAATAATCAAAACAATTTAAAATCATTAAAGAAATGTAGGCTGAAAATAAAGTGAAGAAAAAAGAAGGCGTTACATTATTCGAGCAAAAATCTAAAATTTGTTACAAGGAAAAGAATATCGATTGAAGACTGTAAAAGTGGCTGTACCGGAGTACTGTATGGTGAAGCGAAGAAAGCAGATAAGGAAAGGAAATGTACCAGGACCTCACCCGTAAGAAGAATATTTAAACGGCGACGCTCATGAAACTATACCGAAAACACTGAAGGCAAGATTGGATGAATTAGCGATTTGTGAAAGATTCAAAACTCTCCAGAATTGGTAATGCTGGTGTTTGTGATGTCACTGAAAAAAATCTTCTGGATATGACTATGTCGTGAATGCAGACCTCAAACCACTTAATAATTATAAATGCATATATATATATATATATATATATATATGCTATAGATTTATTTTCATATTTCCTGTTTCATCTGTTGTGCACAGGGAGGTAAATTTATAAATTATTTGTTCCCCTAGATGTTTTAATAACACCTTGTAGAGCGAGAATATTTTGAGGAGCCTAGGAGGATGTGCGTTGTGGTGCATTGGATATCGGCTCGGAACGAGAAATCGGGGAGCCGAGTTCAAATTCCAGTTGAATTCCTAGCATTCACTTACGCGCAAATACCCTTGGGAAAGGTATTAATCCGTCTCTTCCTTCCAGTTATTGGTTAGATAACAGGACAGATTGGGTTCTGTAGCTTTGGTCGGCAACCAGTCTACCGCAGAAAGCAATGGCAACCTACTGCGGGATAATCTTCTGCCCAGTCAGTCATGTCTCTTTCGAGACATGATCGCCCAAGCGTGTTTTACGTATGGCACTTAACTAACTGACTGAGATGCTACGCCAGGATTTGTTATTGGAGGCCACAACTTGAACAACATAAGGTAGGCAGATGATATAGTGCTGATTGCAGACACGGGAAGGAAACTACAAGACCTCTTAAAGGAGGTAGCTGTGAAGAGTGACAAAAAAGAACTACAAATGAACTGTAAGAAAACTGAATGCATGGTCATCAGCAAAAAGAACAACCCAAAATGCCAATACATAAATAAAACATTAATGAGCATTTTGAGAAATTTATTCCCGGAGCAAAATGAATCGTTGAATTATTTAGTTACTTTACACTTAGGTTTCCTTAGATTGCAGTTTTATTTGTTCAAATCTTTCATGCGAGGCACTCTGATAACTTTATCTATTAAGTGATCCGCTTGTTCAACCCTTGTTTTAGTAATCAGTTCACCCCCAAGGAAGGCAACAATGCCACTAAAATGCAAGAATCTACTGGCGAGTTGAAAAAGAATAAAAATACTTTAGCAGGAACCGAAAACAAAAAATAAACAGAAAACTAGAAACACAACCGTAAACCTGGAACAAAGAATATTCCTGTTCAAATGAATTTCATCTTTTTGTCTTTTGTCGTTCTGTTGCTAGTGTTATTCTGTTGAGAGATATTTCGATTTTGCTGTTTTATCTAACACAAATGTTTTAACATGAAAATATACTGAGGAACAAGCCGGTTTATATGATACCAGGAGTAATCAATGAACAATACATACCAATGAATGTTTCAATATAAAGAGATCTTTAGTTACCAAAAATAACAAACGCAGTTCGCAAATTTGTAATGCGGTTCTATGACGTCACACCGCGTGATTACGCAAAATGACAACAGAACCATGTATTCAAATGCAATGTAATATGTTATGGCTAGATCTATTGCCGTTGCCTAGCGGAGTTTTATGTCAACACAAAATAAAATCGTCGGTGATGGTGGATGTTATTGTGTTACCGTCTTGGTGTCTTCTCAGAAGATGGCTCATGTTAGCCGAAAGCTTAGAAACAAATTAATAAAAAATTATCCAAATGTTGGAGAATTTTTGCCTTTATTTTCAACTGAAATTAAAGCCAAAATACGACGTTTAGAACTGCTCATGATTAAACATAATAGACATTTATTGTCTCTTATATTTAACGTATATGTTTAGAATATATATATATATATATAATTTTTTTTTCTTCTCTTCTTCAAAAAGACACCACCTCTTGGCCGTATGTAGGAAAATCAGTACAACCAAGCATACCCGATCTATAACGTCGAATAGCCCAAGTGAAGTCTTGATTAAGTACCTTTTCTGGGGGAACTTACATAATGCACGTTCTAAAGCTAATAGCATTTTTTCTGGATGCGAGCCGAATACTGATCATATTCGGTTGGGTCACCTATCAAAGAAGTCTGTTGTTTATTGAGACCCGAAACTTCTAGTGACATAGGGGAAACAACACTGACAACGCACCTGGATTCGGCACTTTAATGTGTATTTTAATAAAATAAATAAATAAATGTATAATAATAATAATAATAGTAATTGTTTTACTTTAGGCAAACCCCTAAACTGAAGACAGAATGCCAAATTTATATTGAATAAATATAAAATAAATTATACTAGGTATTGGATATGGTTTTTCCGGGAGACGACAAAGCAAAATTATGAGAGAGCGAGAAATAGGAAAATACCAGGACCTAGCTCGAGAACTCAAAATAGTGAAGTGAAGCAGCCATAAGTTAATACTATTTAAAGTGATTGGAGAGGCTGGAGATTCAAGAAGCACTGTAATCATCAAGAAGGTTTAATTATTGAAATCATCAGGGGTACTGAGGAATTACTGGGGTATTGAGGAGGCCGCTGTCACTTGATATACAATGAAATCTGAAAAATATTATTGACAGGAAAAGTCAACGAGTATAAAATAATTTTAGAAAATGAAGATTTTAACTATTACATTTCTTTTACTTTGCTTGTTCGTAATCGCGAAATTTCATTGAGATTATTAAATTAATGTAGACGGGGGGAAAATGTTCAAAATAAAAAAGAAGAAATAAAGAGTAAACGAAACGAAGCAAAAAAGAAAATGCCGGAATAAGAAATAAAAGAATCTTTTTGAAACATAACTAAAACGGAATGAAACATAATAAAACAAAAACAAGAAAAAAACAAAAAAGAAAAAAACAACTAAACATCAAGCATTGGAGAAAAATGAAAAAAAAAAAGTTAGCGAGGGAGACAACCCGTTCCTTGCAATTTCACTAACAATGATAAGAGAACACTTGAAGTGGTTCGAAAAGAGAATCAAATTCTGAACTATTAAGTCCGTTAATAAATACCCACAAGCCCTCAAGGGTAAGGGTAGTCATAAACAGAATATATACATACAAAGTGTGCAGGATGCGGGCAGGTAGCAACTAAAAGGAGGAAAATAAAGGATGGTCACTTAGCCAATGCCTTTCGCTTTCTCGAGCTTCGTTTTGAGATCCACGTCTTGATTTGATTTTCTATGTTACAAACACAAACTTCCCCTTGAGGTGCCTGCAGCAGACGCAGTGCAGCCCGTTTTTCGCCTGTAATAAGGTTAACTTAATGTTCCTAACACCAATAAAACGAAATGAAGCCTTCCTGACTCAACCAGTCTCGCCATTATATTTTTTGTAATCTATACCTGTGAGAGATATCTTGGTGAATATATTATTTAGATATTCTGAAGATGCTCAAAAGCTGTAGTGGATGTTTGGTAAACATAGCTTAGTTTAGTTTAGCTGAGTAAAAGTTGGAAGATTGTTTAGTGTCAGATTTTTTTAAATTTTGGGAAAGGCTTGAGCATAATTAAAAAAAAAGAATCATCATCATTTCAAGAGTTCATTGCGCTGCATCAAATTCAGAACTTGGATGATCATGTCTCTCCACAACTTCTATACCTTGTAATTCTTGGCAGTATTTGTCTTTTTACTGTCCCTCTCTCTGTTCTGACAGCTTTTACATGAGCACGTTAGATACGTTATTCATTATTTCCTTTTACCGTTGTTACATTCAGAATTATTTTGAGTGTTCATTTTCTAAGCCTTCTTTCCTCAATATGTTTACCAGAAATTTTAACTCTCTGATTTTATCAATCTTTTTCTGTCCTATTTTCCTTAAAACTTCCTCTTTGCATATCTGGTTGGCCCATAGTTATTCAGTATCCTTCTGTAGAACCACCTTTTACGTCAATTACTCTTCATCTATGAGAAAATTGCCCAGTATTTACAGTTAGACTGAGATTGAATAGCAATTCCACACATGAAACATATTTTAAAATAGCCTAATATGTCTGTTTTCTCTTTCTGGGTAGTCACTTTCTCATCGGCGGGATGTGGCTTCCTTCTGTCTTTTCTCAAATATTTTCATGGCTTCTTCTCCGAAAAACTTCGGTCACTGGTACCCCCTCCACAAGAATTTACTCGGGCAACCAGACTGGCATTACGGTCTCACCCTTTTACAGTTAGATCAACCAAATGCAGGCGACAGTTCTACTCCATCAGCTTCTTTTCTCGCGTTTCCAGCCTATGGAACTCCCTTCCAAATAATTTCTTTCCTGACGGCTATAATCTCCAAGAATTTAAATGCAAAGTCAATTCCCAATCTCTTATTCACTTAACTCCAGTCCTTTCCATATCACCCCTTGTATCTAGCTCTTTTTCTTTCTCTCTACCTTCGTAACTGTCTTCACTCCTGTGTTCCCATCCTTCCCTTGCCCTTTCTCTTTCACCCCCTGTAGCTGGTTCGTCTTCCTCTTCACTCTTTCTACATCACCCCGTGTATCTAGCTCTTTTCCTTTCTCTCTACCTTCGTCACTGTCTTCTCTCATGTGTTCCCATCCTTCCCTTGCCCTTTCTCTTTCACCCCCTGTAGTTGGTTCGTCTTCCTCTTCACTCTTTCTACATCACCCCGTGTATCTTGCTCTTTTCCTTTCTCTCTACCTTCATAACTGTCTTCACTCCTGTGTTCATATACTTCTCTTGCTCTTTCTCTTTCTCCCCCTGTAGCTGGTTCGTCATTGTTTTCACTCATTTCTTAAACTTAAACTCTCTTATGTAGCCCCCTGCACATCAGTGGTGGTACCACCTCGCTTGGGGTGAAATGATGAAAAAAAAAGTTTTCTTTCGGAGCCTAAATATTCCGGCCATAAAATTCTCAGGAACATAGCTCAAATCTCTTCATTTTGGAGAAAGTTATTTGGTATTCTCAGCGATATAAAAGACCTTGAATTCTTTTTATCAAGTTCTATAAACTCTACGTTTTTTTCAATTTCGCAAAAAAACTCAAAGATACGATATCTAAACAACAATAGTGCAGTTTTATGAAATAAGTATTTGTTATTTTATCATCAAATTGTTTTTAAAAGTAGTTGGAATATTTTGTATTTTTTTTGTTATAGTCGGGTCGCACCAAGCAACGCATTTTACTGCCACTGTTGTGCAGGGGGTTACGAAAGCAATGTTATGAGAAAAAGTGACAGGTTACAGGAGGTGTCAAGAAGTGGGTAAGAGAAGGATGACTGTGACCATAAGTGGAGGGATCAGTTTATATATTGATTGTGATGTACAATTGATCTCCCACTTTATAATCACATTATAATAGTATAGAATTTTTTTTTTATAATCATATCGCCCTAAGCAAGGAATTATACTGCCACTGTTTTGCAGGGGGTTAAATAGGAGGAACATCATTATGGTCACAGTCATCCTTCTCTTACCCACTTCCTGACACCCTCTATAACCTGTCACGGTAAGAGAAGGATGAATGTGGCCATAAAGGGAGGGATCAGTTTATATATTGATTGTCATGTACAATTGATCCCCCACTTTATAACCACATTAAAATAGTATAGAATTCTTTTTAAAATCATATCGCCCCAAGCAAGGCATTTTACTGCCACTGTTTTGCAGGCGGTTACATGGGAGCAATATTATGAGAAAGAGTGACAGGTTACAGGGAGTGTCAGGAAGTGGGTAAAAGAAGGATGAGAATACTGATGAGAGTGGGGTGGACGGAGAAAGGAGCATGAGAGAGAGGATGCAAGTTAGTGAAACAGGAGATGACTATTGATTTTACATTTGAATTCTTGAAGATTGTAGCTGTCGGGAAAGCAAGTAATTTATTGGTTTCACAGTAAAAGGGTAGGACCTATGTGCTAATCTTGTTGCTCGAGGAAATTCATATATAGGGGGTACCAGTGAGCTAAGTTCATCGGAGCAGAAGCTGTGAAAGTATTTGTAGAAGAGACACAGGTAAGCCACACTGCCTTGGCGAGAAAGTAACTGTATCCTAGCTACCAAGTCGGGATCGATCACATTACAGATTCTCCGTTGGAATTTGTCAAGGACATCTAGGTGGATAGCAGGAACAACCGACCAGATATGGCAGCAGTATATAATGCACGGGGGGATGGTAGATTTGTATATGTGCAGGATTGTTTCAGACCGGAAAAACGTCCTGGCCCTGCACAGATAATTCGTATTGGCTTGAATGTACACTATACTGAACTAGTGTTTATTTTTATAAAAAAAGTCTAACACAAAAATACAAAATTGTAGGCCAAAAGGGTGGGTATGAGGGATGCCTGTTCATAATCTGCAGCTTCTTCTCTCGCACTGTGGAACTCACTTCCATATTCTTGCTTTCCTGACGACTACAACCTCCAGGATTTTAAATACAATGTCAATACTCATCTATTAACCACTTGACTCTAGTTCTTTCACCACCCCGTATATCCTTTCCTTTCTCTCCACCTTTGAAACTGTCATCACACCTGTATTCCCATCCTTCTCTTGCTCCTTTCTAACTGGTTCGTCTTTCTCTTCATTCTCTTCTACTTAATCTTTTTACTCTTATGTAGCCCCCTGCACATCAGTGGCATTACCGACTTGCTTAGAGTGATACGATTAAAAAACCAAAGCTATAAACAGCCATTGATCCGAACAAACTAGGGCATATGGCAGCGGAAGCAGGGAGAGTCAATAAAGCAGAATTGGGTAGATATGAGAATCTTTAAGGAAAGATTCCTCCTGGACCAAACATCTCAACCTTCTCCCGCATTTCCGATTCATTTTCAGCAAGAGACCGGGAGCGAAACAAATGTCCAGTATCTTGATCAGTCCACCCGTCCAGAAAGACTCGAGAAAAAGGCTTATCGCGGTTGATCTTGATCTCGTACCCTCTCATCTTTCTGCTGACTTCGTCAATCTTGGCTCTGCTCGACGGAAGAACCAAAAGCTCATCAACACAAACGAAGAACCTGGCCAAAGTGGAAGCATTAGGTAAGGAGATTCCGCTTTGTACCGGATTTCTTTTTAATTTGGGAAGGAAAGACATGAACGTAAAACAAGGGCGAAAACGGTCAACATAGAGAAACGTATCTGGACAACACGAAAGAATCTGACCTTATCCCATTTACTTCCATCAACGTAGCGAAGGACGCGTAAAGAAATCGGTTCCAAGTGTGAATGTACGTCCCGAAACCAGTGGCGAAAAGGACAGCCTTAATAAAACGATGGTCACTGTCAAGCATACTAAATGTAGGTTGTCCTAGTTTTCACGGCACAAGTCTTGTCATAGCCAATCAGACTAGACAGAACAGCTTGCAAAATGTTTGTTGAGATCTTGGCTAAATTCTTCCACTCTGAGTTTAACACTGTCAAAGTCTGAAAGTTACCTATCCCAACTCCAGCGTTCTTCTTTTTTACGTATTATGTTGATTACACTCTTGGTGAAGCGCTGAGGTATAGGTCCCTGCCTCATCCGGTTGTTGTAAATCAGTTCCAGAAAGATAGAACAGGCGACTGCTTCAAGTGCAGTTCATAAAAAATATCTAATTCTGAAGTTGTGTTCCGGTCAATCAGCTTCAGCTCTTCCGAGATCTCAGATTCTCTAAGGGAATCCACACTCCAAGCCGCTTCAGCCAACTTGAGGCGGAGAAAGTCAGCCAAATAAGTATCGGGCTTCTTGTAAACAGATCCTGAAAGTAGTGGCTTACAGCCATGTCACGTTGAATACACGGGTTCTCGCTCGATCACCGAAGTTAAGCAACGTTGAGCCTGGCCAGTATTTAGATGGGTGACCGCTTGGCAATACCAGGTGCTATAAGTGTTTATTGACGGATTAGCGTGCTTACGGCCATATCACGTTGAATACACCGTTCTCGCTCGATCACAGAAGTTGAGCCTGATCAGTACTTATATGGGTGACCGCTTGGGAATACCAGGTGCTGTAAGCGTTTTGTGACGGATGTGGGTTGTTGTGCAGTGGATATAGGCTCGGAAAGAGAAACCGGTGAGCCGAGTTCGAATTCCAGCTGAATATCCTGCATTCACTTAAGCACTGATACCCTTGGGAAAGGTATTAATCCGTCCCTACCCTTCAGTTATGGGTTAAATAATAGGGTAGAACTTGAGGACACTGCCCTTAAAAACAAATCTTGATACTCGAAAAGAAAAAAGTATTACTAGACACAAAATTTATATAAAAAAAAAGAAAGAGAAAGGTCTTAACAGCAATAAATAAATAAAATTTAGTTGGCAATAAATGACCCGCCGAGGTTGATATGCCATAAAACAAAAACAACCAACCAACTGGAAGTAGTTACGAAGAACGGCGCATATGCTGGCGTATGTAGTCCCGTTCCACTTATCCGAACATGTGACGCACGCGACTGGATGCATCTCTACCTCCCGCTTTACGCAGTTTAGCGCTTATAATCGTTGCCTCCGGAGACATTCTTTTTAACCTTGCCTTAACTACACGAGCTTGATCTTTCTTGTTAATCAAGCAGGTCAGCTCTGCCTTAATTAAGGTTACCTTCCCTACTAGCACGGAATTTAATCGCTTGATCAACTTTTGCTTTGCACCCGTTTCTACTGTTAATCCAGCTAGATTGAGTCGGCAACTATAACCAGCAACAAAAGACCTAATTTTGGATTTTAATACATCGCATCACTTATTCCCAACCACAGGTCCTGTCAATTCCCGCTGAAACATTACTAGCAGCTGGTTCTAGAAATCTTTCTCACAAAATAATGATGTATTCAATCTCTAGTAGCCATACATCTTAACCTTAGACTTATTTAAGTTTACACAAATCCTGACAAGACTATAATCCGAGTAAATTATAAAATGGAAATTTGAACAACCTAAGAGCCCTAGATCAACCCTTTAACTGTAACTTGGTTAAAAAGTCGGCAACAAGGAGGGCGTACTACAGTCCAAATTTAATGTTCTATATTCTGTACTGTTGTTTGGCTTCGTTTGTACTTATTTTTCATCAAATTGTGAATTTAATCTTTCATCCAAATCTATTGTTCTTGAGTTTCATTGCTAATGTTGATTTCGTTCGCTGATGTCACTAAAATTTCTCTTAATGTATTCCATTCAGGATTCCCAGTTCCATGCCAGTCATCTTCTTTTTTTTTTTTAACTTTGTCACCTTATGTCACTTTGCTGGCTGAGTCGTTCAAGAATATGTACGTTAGCCATTGCTTTGGTTTTCTTTAATTTCGATAATTTTATTCTGAATTTGCACCTGACTGGATTGTAGTCGCAACCACAGTCAGCAGCACTTGGATAGGTTCTACTGTACATTGTTTAATCTTTTATTGATTATTAAGTAGATGATAAGGTTCTTCGTGTCTACTCCTTTTCTTGTATGTGTCCACGAGCGTCTTGGGGACTTTTGAAACCAGGCGTTGATTAATATTATTTGCTCGTTTTCTGTAAAACACTTTCTCCGCGTTCGTTACCCGATCTTAGTTCGTACTTTTCAACAGTTTTCCCGTCTTGTTTCTTTCATACTTCAATATTTAGGTCTTACATGAGATCTAAATCCCGAAGCAAGAAAGGAATGCTGCAATTTACATTGGTTCTTGGCGTTTTCCAATGGTCCGTACTTAACAATTTCTTTTTCCGTCTTCTATACTGTCGGCCTGTATAATACTATTATCAGTCAGTTAAGTGCCATACATGAAACACGCTTGGGCGATCATGTCTCGAAAGAGACATGACTGACTGGACAGAAGATTATCCTACAATAGGTTGCCATTGCTTTCTGCGGTAGACTGGTTGCCAGCCAAGGCTATAGAATTCAATCTGTCCTGTTATTTAACCCACAACTGGAGGGAAGAGACAGATTCATACCCTTCCCAAGGGTATTTGTGCGTAAGTGAATGCAAGGAATTCAACTGGAATTTGAACTCGGTTCCCCAATTTCTCGTTCCGAGCCGATATGCACTGCACCACAACGCATATAAAAAAAATAGACGCTTACGGCACCTGGTATTCCCATCTAAGTATTGACCAGGCTCGATGTAGCTTAATTTCGGTGATTGGACGAGAACTGGTGTATGAAATGTGATATGGTCGTACTATTATAGATATCCTATAATGTATCTATTAATCAAAATTGCAAGATAAGTCAGATACTACACTCTTGATCTTATCCATAAAACCATAGAGCGGCGTTCTGATTTAAGTAGAAAAAAGTGGTTAGCAAACAAGTGTTTATTCGAATGTTCTATTTAATCACCTTGTCACGGTGGCAGGATGTGTGTACTTCACTGTTTATTATACGCTTACGTATGGGCCAAATACAAAAACCACTCAATTCAAGCGACCACTGTCAGGGTTACAGTGGCATCCATTAACTCTCACTCCCTGCCACAGGGTTGGTACATCCGGGATCAGGTATTACTCAAAACCTGAAACTTAAAATACAGCAGCGAAGTGAAGAATTGACAGTGTAGCTGGTTAATATTTTTTTGGTTCGGCACTGCGTCAGACATAACCGAACTCCCTACAAGTTACAAGTTTTATGCAGAATTATCATCGGAAGGTTTTCATCATCAGAAGGTTGGTTGTCAGTTGGGATGTGTTTATTAGTGTAGAAGAGTGGCATAATAAAATATACATTTTGCATTTTAAAATAGACATTTATTAAAGGAGGAATAATAAGAATTCGTAGAAATTAATGTTCACTGAGGAAGTTAAGGTATCAAGAGTTCGTACAAATTGTTCGTAGTAGTAATTGTTGAATGAGATTAGGAGAAAGAGAAAGAGGACAATGTCCGAGTCGCTTGAAGTTGAGGCTACATTTTTAGATGTTTGTCTCTCGGCTCCCATCTCGACACTATGTTGACTGACGTTGATGAAGTCTGTTTATTGTAATTTAGATTTTTCGCACTTACTCGTGCAGTTCTTTTTGATCTTGCAAGTCGCTCCCAATTTAACACTTACTTGCGAAATCTGGTTTCGACTTTTTCATTAAGCACATGGTCAATCTATTGTCTATTTGGGAAAACCACGATTTCGCATGTCATTTTGAATTTTTGTAAAAGTGAAGAAGAAGGTTGATTTTAATTAATTTCTTATCCGCTACAATAGTACACTCTAATCCCGAGTAGAGAGACCATGGAACGATTCTTTGACTGTAGTCAAATCGCGCCGATACTTTGAACTGATTCCGAAGTGGAATTTCCGTCATACTTAACCATTCCAGTGATAGTAATTTATCTCGAATACAGAGAGCTTCCCTGCCCTTACTGTTTAGACATATATACTAATTATGCAGTCATTTACATATAACTACATGAACCTGTAGCGTGTTATTTTTTCAAACGTCGGTGATCACCAGTGTAGCGTAGGGAGCTGGTTAATGTTTCTTGGTTCGGCCTTGTGTCAAACTTAACCGAACTCCCTACAGCTTACAAGTTTTATGCGGAATAATATCCATCAGATTTATCAGAAGGTTTTCATCATCAGAATGTTGGTTCTTGGCCGGATGGAATATGTGTATTAGCGTAGAAGAGTGGAATAATAAAATATACATTTTGAATGTTAAAATAGAAATGTATTAAGAATGAATAACATAAGTTGTAGGAGTTAATGTTCAATTAGAAATATTAAGAGGTTAAGGGTAGAGTTCGTACAAAATGTTCTATTAGTAATTGTTGAAATAAATAAGGAGAAAGAGAAAGAGGAAAATGTCCGAGTTGACCTGAAGCTTCTCTCGTTACATTTTAGCAGTGACTCTCGCTGCTCCAATCTCTGACTTTTGACTGACGCCGAGGTCATTTATATAGTCTTTTTGAATTTCACACTGAATCGCTAAGTTTTCAAGTTGTGCAAGTCGTTCCCATTGGTCAAAAATCATTTTAATACCCACTTGCAAAATCTGGTTTCGTTAAGCACATAGTCAATCCTTTTTCTATTTGGGAAAACTAGGATTTCACACTTTGTTGTAAAAGTGAAGAGACTTGATTTAATTAATTTATTATCCGCTACAAACCTGGGCAAAAGTTCAAATTGTAGATTTGATAAGGATCTTTTTAGTGAATAAAAGTCTACAATTTCAATTCCGAATAATAATACTTCTTTTTTATGCTGACGACACTACGGTTTACTCTCATCTCGATCAAAGATCTACCGAGGCTGAAAAAGCAAACCGCTTGAAAAGGACCTCAAATCCGTGGTGGACTGGGGTAAGAAATGGCTCGTAGATTTTAATGCTTCCAAAACGAAGCTGCTATCTAATAATCACCACAGACAATCATTTTCCCCGCCCATTAACATAAATCAAGTTTCACTCCCTGAAAGTAAAATACTGCGTCTCCTCGACCTAGAGTGAAATAACTATATAGAATCCAAATCTAAATCCGCTGCTAAGAAAGTCGGTTTTCTGTGTAGGGCGGCCCGGAAGTTTTTCCCGTCCGAAACAATCCTGCACATATACAAGTCTACCATCCGCCCGTGCATTGAGTATTGCTGCCATGTCTGGTCGGGTGCTTCTGCTATCCACCTAGGTGTCCTTGACCGAATGCAACGGAGAATCTGTAATGTGATCGATCCCGACTTGGCAGCTAGGATACAGTCACTTTCTCACCGACGCATTGTGGCTTCCATGTCTCTCTTCTACAAATACTTTCATGGCATCTGCTCCGATGAACTTAGCTCACTGGTACCCACTATATACGAATTTCCTCGAGCCACAAGATTAGCAACTAAGTCCCATCATTTTTACTGTAAAACCAATAAATTGTAAACGCAAATTCTACTCCATCAGCTTCTTTTCTCGCACTTCCCACCTGTGGAATTCTCTTCCGCATAATTGCTTTCCTGACAGCTACAATCTCCAAGAATTTAGATGTAAAGTCAATAGTCATCTCCTATCTCACTAACCTGCATCATGTCTCCCGTGCTCTCATCTCACTTCTTCAGTATTCTAATCCTTCTCTTACCTGCTTTCTGACACCCCCAGTATTCGGTCACTCCTTCTCATAAGTTTCCATAAGTTTCTCATAAGTAACCCCCCCCCCAGCACAATAATCAATAGTTCATCGAATAGTAAGCCCAAGGACCACCCGAAGTAGAGGGTTATTGAATGAGATTAAGTTGCTCTCTAATAACCACCATAGACAATCGTCCACCCGCCCATTAACATGAATCAGGCTTCTCTCCCTGAAAGTAAAACACTGCGTCTCCTCGGATTAACTCTCATATCAGACCACAAGTGAAATAACTATATAGAATCCAAATCTAAATCCGCTGCTAAGAAAGTCGGTTTTCTGTGTAGGGCGGCCCGGAAGTTTTTCCCGTCCGAAACAATCCTGCACATATACAAGTCTACCATCCGCCCGTGCATTGAGTATTGCTGCCATGTCTGGTCGGGTGCTTCTGCTATCCACCTAGGTGTCCTTGACCGAATGCAACGGAGAATCTGTAATGTGATCGATCCCGACTTGGCAGCTAGGATACAGTCACTTTCTCACCGACGCATTGTGGCTTCCATGTCTCTCTTCTACAAATACTTTCACGGCATCTGCTCCGATGAACTTAGCTCACTGGTACCCCCTATATATGAAAGATTAGCAAATAGGTCCCACCCTTTTACTGTGAAGCCAATAAATTGTAAACGCAAATTCTACTCCATCAGTTTCTTTTCTTGCACTTCCCGCCTGTGGAATTCCCTTCCATTTACTTGCTTCTTCGACAATTACAATCTCCAAGAATTTAAATGTAAAGGCAATAGTCATCCCCAGTCTCACTAACTTACATCCTCTCTCTCATGCTTTTTTCTTCGTCTACCCCACTCTCATCAGTATTCTCTTCTTCTTCTCTTCCTGACACCCCCTGCAACCTCTTACTCCTCATAACATTCCTCCTATGTCACTCCCTGCACAACAGTGGCAGTAAAATGCCTTGCTTGGGGCGACACGATTATAAAAAATAAATAAATAAATAAACACTGCTATCTGAAAATGTAGGAAATCCATTTTGGTTCTTATAATAGCTAGTATATATATATATATATATATATATATATATATATATATATATATATATATAAAATTCAAACTATACATGCTAGGTCAGTAAATAAATGAATATAATTTCAGCTTCACAAAAGAACTGTTCATTTTTAAGTTCACCGTCATAAATGTACAAGAACAATTTTGTTTGTTAGAATGTCCAATGGTATATATATATAAATCAAAAATGAGCAATAACAAACCGGGTAGGCGTAAATCATTTAACATAATTTATCCTGAAGAAAGAATAATTTTGTTGAAAGAATCAGCACATATCATCCTTATAAAACCTACGATAGTCATGTAAGAAAAAAAAATCGATTTTATAGCAACAAATGGCACAGCCAAGGTGTCCAAAATTTAAGACCTCACAAAATATCTGTCTTTCAGAGATGCTATCTAAAGTTAACGTATAAAATTTATACGAGAAAACAAAACAAATAAAAGCAGCGAACTGCCTATATTTGCATAAATTGGTACTCCGTGTTCGCCATCTAAGGAACACATAAATTTATTTCGTTGCAAAACTAAGCCTGTATCGGCAAACCAGCAACATTAAAAAAAAGCAAATACATAAATAAAAATAAAAAAAACTAAAATAAAAAGTCAGTCAATCAAGAGTCGAAGGGAGATTACTCTACTTGGCTTAACATCATTGTCCAAACAAAATCACTGGTATTTCCAGTGTCTGGCGGCCCACCTTTCATCGGTTGGTTGGCGCCCCCGACAAGCAGCGCCTACCAAATTGGCACACTATCAGCATACACTTTATAGACAATATTACAAGCTACTAGCACTGTTTCTACCTCCAAGATGGTCTTTGCTAATGTTCCTCTTTTATCTTATGTCCACCTACGCTAATGACACCATGCTGAGCAATCGCCGTACCATTTACCCGACCTCAAACTTCTTCTCTCGCTACTTTCTCTTGCTTCATCATTTGGACAGCATCCGACTGAAGACAAACGACACAAATCGATATTTGTAGAATATCAAGGTCAGAAGGAGACGGTAGCAGGGGTGTAGGGGTGAAAGCGTTGGCGAAAAGCAGGCGGCTATTGAAGGCGAAAGAAAAGAAGAGAAATGGATATAAGGAGAGGGAAAATCAAAGAAAGGAAAAGTGTTAGAAGTCTATTAGAGAGGGGGGAATCTCCAGAAGTAGAAGACGAAAGAAAAGATTAGAAAAAAGAAAAGAAGTGTTAGAAAGAGTAGATTAAAGACAATGAAGACACACACACACACACACACACACACACACACACAGAGTGAGAGAGAGATGGAAAGAGAGAGACAGAAAGACAGAAACTGGGAGATTTTAAAGAAGGGGAAAACAGATGTCGAAATAGGAAGAGGGAAATGGTGTGAAAATCGAAAAAAAAAGATGTAAAATTCCGAAGAACACTCTGGGATCGTTTTAGATGCTGATCAGAAGGAAGAAAAAGGAAGACAAAATCTGAATTAATATCGGGAGAGATTGGGTGATGCAGACAGAAAAAAATATATACGACCTGTAGACGAAGACAATGAAGAAAAAAGAAGCCAATCGCTTGAAGAAGGATGAAGAGATACAAATCGAGAGAGAGAGAAAGAGAGAGAGAGAGTGAGTGAAAAAATGGTGTGTGAGAGAGAACGCGAGAGATAAATTAAAATGGCGAGAGAGAGATAAGGAGAAAAAGAGACAGGCTGAGAGACAAAGAATCTGCAAGATATAGAAGAAATTGAAAAAAAAAGAAACCAAGAGAGAGAGAGAGAGAGAGAGAGACAGACAGACAGACAGAGACAGAGAGAGAGAAAAGGACAAAGAATATACAAGATTTTGGGGAATAAATTGAATTAAAGGAAACCAAGAGTGAGAAAGAGTAGGATAAAGAGAGAGAGAGAGAGAGAGAGAAAGAGAGAGAGAGAGATGTGGTGAGAGAGAGTAAAAACTGAGCGTAAAAGGAGGAATGAAAGAAACAGGGAGAAAGAGGAAGAGAGAGTGAGATAGAGAGATGGATAAAGAGAAAGACAGAAAGAGAGAGAGAGAGAGAGGTGGAGATAGAGAGTAAAAATTGAACGTAAAAGAAGGAATGAAAGATATAAGAGAAAGAGAAAGAGAGAGTGAGAGATGGAGAAAGAGAAAGACAGAAAGAGAGAGAGGTGGTGAGAGAGAGTAAAAATTGAACGTAAAAGAAGGAATGAAATATATAGGAGAAAGAGAAAGAGAGAGAGAGTGAGAGATACAGAAAGAGAAAGACAGAAAGAGCGAGTGAGGTGGTGAGAGAGAATGATTTAAAAACTGAACGTAAATAAATTAAAAGAAGAGTCTAAAGAAGGAAAGAGAGGAATCAGAAAGTAAGGGTAAAGCTATTGTGGATATGAAGGAAAGATGGAAGAAGATTGAGGAGAAAGAAATAGAAGAACCAAAATGAAGAACCAAAATGAAGAACCAAAATGAAGAACCAAAATGAAGAACAAAATGAAGAACCAAAATGAAGAACCAAAATGAAGAACAAAATGAAGAACCAAAATGAAGAACAAAATGAAGAACCGAAATGAAGAACCAAAATGAAGAACCAAAATGAAGCAGGTTAAAGAGAGAAAAAAAAGCTTATGAAAAATAAAGCGTTGTCGTCGTCAAAAAGGAAGAATTGTATAACAAATGATAAACAGTCGAGAACAGGCCACGTAGAACGTAAAACTTATTAAAAGAAAGCGTTAAAAAAAAAGACCGAGAAATAACGAGGACAGTAAATAGCGAAAGAAGAAAATGAGGAAGAAGAAGAGATTGATTGTGAAAATAAACAATTCAAATGAAATATTGTACAAAGAGAAAAAAAAACCCAGAGAAAAACACGAAAAATTTAGCTGTCATCAATTCTGATGTCCTATGAAAAGATTGAACAAATAGATTTAAAAATGATCCTTTCTTACTGCACATCGATGTAAAAATACACTTGACGGAACTGAAATGTGGTTCTACAGAAGGATGCTGCGAATATCATGGACCGAGCATGTGAGCAATGATAATGTCTTAGAAATGATGGAAACGAAAATAAAATTAATACTGAGCATCAGGAAGAGACAGCGACGTTTAACCAGGGAGAAAGTGACTGTAGGGTTGAAAATAATTCATCAGCCACAAGAAGGAGAGAGACGCTTTTCAACTCTATCATGACTGAAAAGGGAACACTAGAAAGCTTCTACTTCGAAATCGCAGCATTGCACCATTGTCGGCTTGATGTGGCGCTTGTAAAAGTAGAGGTTATCAGGAGTAAGATACTTACTGGAGCGGTACAAGAAACCGGTATTTTTCCGGACGCTTTAGTGATGGATCGTATGTGTGAGTTCCTACGAGGTGTGGGTTGAGTATAACATCCAATAGATGCTCAAGGCACGGGCCTCCCTATGGAAACATCCGTCCATTGTGACTGGTGATAGGAGTCATTGCTGGGACATGCAATGAGGAAGGACGGTTTGTAGAACCTGATACTAACAGGCCAGATAGAGGGAAAAAGAGACAGGGGAAAGCAACAGATAACATATTTGAAGGACCTAATCAGGTGGATGATGGAACGGGGGTTGTATGGTGTAACAGGAGAAGGTGCGCTAAGAGCCACCAGGGATAGGGAAACGTGGAAAGCCATGATCGCCTACGTCCTGAAGGAACAGGGCACATAGAAGAAGAATATATATGCCAACTGTTTATAAGAAATGTGGGCATAAAATGGGGGATCAATGCTATATTATAATCAATATATTAACTGATCCCTTATTTTGTGACCATGTTAGTTTCTATACATTTATATTCTAGATTTATGGGCTTGAGATAGTGGATAACAGAACGGGGGTTGCATGGTGTAACAGGAGAAGTTGTGCTATGAGCCATCAAGAATAGGGAGACGTGGAAAGTCATGATCGTCTACGTTCTGAAGGGACAGGGCACATAGAAGAAGAAGAACCTAAAATGTATGGAGATATTTACTCAGATTAGCATTTGGTCATACATAATTAAGCACAGACCAAACAAGTTGCACTAGTAATGATTTTAGATTTGCTTGTTGACCATCGCTCTTTTGGAAATATCCGAGTAAAAGCGAATAAATTACGCTTCGTGGAAGTGAAATATGTATTTTTAGGAAGTCAATGGTTCGTTATATTCCCTTACATGCAAATACCCTTGGGAATGGCATGAATCTATCTCTTCTTCCATCACCCATGGGCTAAAGAGTATGACAGACTGAATCCTATAGCCTTGGTTGACTACCAGTCTACTGCGAAAAGAAAAAGCAACCCGCTATAGAAAATGTTCTGCTTAGTTAGTCATGAGTCGTGATCTCCCAAGCATGTATCACGTATGACATTTAACTGACTGGCGCCGCAAAGAACTGCTAAGTAATCTAGACACGTGAATGATTTTAGAATGATTAAGAATCTACGCTGGCAACAAACCGCCTTCATACGGATAGAGAGTCAATGAGTCCAGTAGTCAGTCAGGTGAGTGCCATACGTGATACACGCTTGGGCGATCATGTCTCGAAAGATTATCCCGCAGTAGGTTGCCATTGCTTTCGGCGGTAGACTGGTTGCCGACCAAGGCTATAGAACCCAATCTGTCCTTTTATTTGACTCATAGCTAGAACGAGAAGAGATGTATTATATCATTAAGTAGTAATTAGTGGGGGATCAGTTTATTACTTCATAACAATATAAAACTTATCCCCCACTTTATGACCAGTAGACGCCTTAATCATTATTCCAACTATTATATTCAGTCAGTCAGTTAAGTGCCATACATGATACACGCTTGGGCGATCTTATCTCGAAAGAAACATGACTAACTGGACAGAAGATTATCCTACGATAGGCTGTCATTGCTTTCTGCGGTAGACTAGTTGCCAGCCAAGGCTATAGAACCGAATCTGTCCTTTTATTTAACCCATAACTGGAGAGAAAAGACGGATAAATACCTTTCCCAAGGGTACTTGTGCATAAGTGAATGCAAGGAATTCAACTGTAATTTGAAATCGGCTACCCGATTTCAAGTTTTGAGCTGATATCCACTGCACCACAACGCACATCCTTGTCTTAACTGATCTCAAATAGAACGACTACATAGCTGCATCCACTGCTAGGAAGATTGGGTCCGGTGCTCCTGCAATTAATCTTGAGGTTCTCGACAAAATCCAAATGAGGATCTGTGATGTAATCGATCCTAACTTAACTGCATGCCTTCATTCACTTTCTTCCCTCTGTCTTTTCTACAAGTATTTTCTTGGTTACTGCTCTGACGGGTTTTTTTCCTCGGGTGCCCGGGCCACATGTATTACGCGTGCTGCCAGGTTAGCATCGATTTCAGGCTCTTTTACCGTAGAAATAGTTAAATGCAACTCCTCTTCTACTGTTAAAGTTACTTTTCTCGCACCTCCCATTTGTAGAACTTCTTTACGTTTGCTTGCTTCCCAGATGACAACAGTCATTAAAGGTTTAAATGCAATGTCAATTGCCATCTTCTATCTTCTTCTGTCCCATTCTTTTGTCTCTTCTTTTGTATCCCCTGTAGTTTATTTCTCTCACTGTAACCCTCTCTACACCAGTGGGAGTACGAACTTGGGGTGAAATACAAGGGTCATTCAACAAATAAGGTGAATTTTTCAAACTTCTGATACAGATAGAAGGATACTTTTTTAAATTTTTCAACGTAGTCTCCCAGCAGTGTCACACACTTTTCCCATTTTCACCGTTTGGTGCTGCTGTGTGATGACTTCGAGTAGGTAAGGTCATCATGGACAATTTTGTGTACTGTCCCAAAAGATAGGCTCAAAGTCCTTGCAATGTCATCCACTGTCACCATTCTATCAGACTGAATGAGGTCATTGATTGATTCGATCATCTCAGGAGACCTCACTTCTGTAGGTCTCCCAGGCCTATCTTCATCCTCAGCACTGCTCTGTCTTTCTTTAAACAATTTAGCCCACTTGTACACTTTTTTGGCTGAAACATGTGGCACCATACACAGTTGACATTCTCCTCTGAATTTCAACTGGTTTGCACCCTTCAGCTAACAAAAACTTGATAACTGACCTCTGTTCAATCCTGGAGCATGTTTCTTGGTCGGCCATCTTTGTTAATCTCCAAAACTCTCGAAGTCTGCAAAAAAATTTAAATCCCTTTAAAAAAGAAATGAAGGGATTTTTTTAAAGTATGCTTCTATCTGTATTAGTAGTCCTTATACCGAAAAATTCACCTTATTTATTGAATGACCCTCGTAGTTATAAAAAATAAGAACTCCTACAGAAGGTGGTGAAAGAAAGATGGAAAAGACTGAACAGTGATTGCAAGAAGGCAGAATACAAAAAGAACAGTCAGATGTGCAAATTATAAACAAGAAATACCAATATTAACAAGGTAAATATCTGTGAAATGTTTTAACAGGACGGAAAGTGTGACACTGAAATCCGAAGGTGCATTAGGACAGGGAAATATGCTTTTCAAAAGCTAAGCAACGTATTCAGAAGCCGGAAAATTTCGATAGAAACAAGGAAAATAGTGCTGAAAAGTTAACCTACGTGACTTGAAGCAACAGAGATGTGACTCTACAGTAGGATGCTGAGTATTCCCAATGTTACACTGGAATCTTGTATCAGGTGAAAATGTGTATAAAAAAGAACGTTTCGACATGGAGAATAACGAAAAAGAGTTTAGAAAATAAAGACAGGTAATGATAGGAAAAATTAGATTCTAAAAAAAAGCAGTTTTCTACAGCTCATCAACAATTTGCAGGTTGTTTAAAGCCATAAATATTTTTAGATTGTAAGATTTTTTTCGGGGGTGAAAAACAGTAATGGTTTGGAGATACACGTCTCACTAATTTACCCATAGGTAGGGAGAAAAAAAGGTAAACTCATAGCTTTTCCAAGCGCATATGCGCATAGGTGAATATAACGAACACAACTGGAATTCGAACTCAGCTCACTGATTAACGATTCTGACCCATTGCACCACCATTACATCCTTGCAGGTTACCCATCTAAGTACTGTTCAAGCTTGGCATAGCTTAACTTCGATGACGGTAATGGTTTCAACGTGATATGGCCGTAAACTGAAAAATTGTTTTATAAGTGAGAGAGTGTGTGTGTGTGTGTGTGTGTGTGTGTGAGAGAGAGAGAGAGTGAGAGAGGAAGTGAATCAAATGAAAACAAATTCAAAGAAAATAAAAGAAAGTGCAAAGGGTAATATTGATTGTTTTATTACTTATTTTATGGTCACAATAATATTAGACCAGTGCACATTTGTATTAAAAAGTGTTCAATACAGTTATATTGTAGAACTTTTGAATATTTTCCATTTGTAAACGAGTTATTACGCGACCTAGGTTTCTACCATGAGTGGTGCCTTCAACGGATTTGCAATAACTGATTTTACCGTTTAATATTAGTAAAAGAAAAGGAAGTACAAAGGAGAATTAATAAGGAAAGCAGAATAAAGAATATTGAAAAGAAATAAATTGAATGTTTAAGAAAAAGGAAATCATTTTAAATTTTCCTGTTTCATAATATTTTATTTAGCTTTTGTGGGGTATCTTCCGCTCTTTTAATGGATTATCACATGTCGGTAAGATATCTGGCAATCCATCTCTTCCCTGATAGTTAAATTTCTATATTTGCTTGAGTTTGAAGTTTTCAATTCGCAGCTCACATTTTGGGCTGCGCCTTTTACTGGCGACCATATAGTTTGTGTCTTTACAAATGGTGTTTAGTACTTTATACTATGTTTGCTCTACTTTTCTTTCTGATCTTTTTAAACACATTTCGTTAAAAAAACAAAACGAGAGTTGAACTGCTATATAATATCAATCCTTCTACACGGCACTAAATACTGGACTATTAATCACCGACGAAGAGGAGTCTAACGTGAATAGAGGTGTGATGTTAAGGAAGGACGCTGAGAAGGTCCTAGAACATCATAGGTTCCCAACCTTTTTGCTGCTATTACCCCAAAATGGAAATTATTCAATACAATAGTACCAATCAATAATAATGCCAGTATCTACCATCCGCCCGTGCATTGAATACTGCTGCCATATCTGGTCGGGTGCTCCTGCTATTCTCCTCGGGCTTCTCGATAAGGTTCAGAGGAGAGTCTGTAATGTGATAGATACCGACTTGGCAAACCGCCTGCAGTCTCTCTCCCACCGGCGCGACGTGGCTTCCCTGTGTCTCTTCTATAAATACTTTCACGGCTTCTGCTCCGATGAACTTAGATCACTGGTGCCTACTAAATACGAATTTGCACGAGATACTAGATTAGCAACTAGATCACACCCTTTTACAGTGAAACCGATAAAATGCAACCGCAACTTCTACTCCAACAGTTTCTTTCCTCGCACTTCCCGATTGTGGAATTCCCTTCCACACGATTGCTTCCCCGACGGCTACAATCTCCAGGAGTTTAAATGTAAGGTCAATAGACACCTCCTAACACACTAATCTGCTCCTATTCTATCAAACACTCTTCCCATCTGCCCAACCCTCATCCTCGGTATCCTTACTCATCTGTCACCTTTCTCCTGACATTCCCTATGTCTAACCACTCCTTCTCTTTACCTTCCCCTATGTAGCCCCATGCGCAATAGTGGCAGTGCTTGCTTAGGGTGAGATGATTAAAAAAAAAAAAATGGCATGATAAACGTACACAAAAGCATCAGTAAAAAAAAAAAATAACGTAAAAAATTATTCTGTACCGGGTCGAACCTAAAAATCTAATCACGCTCGGGGCCAATGATTCCTGAAAATTTCATCTAAATCCATCCAGTGGGCCTTGAGATATCTTGAACAAGAACAAACAAATAAACAGACAAAGGCGATCAAATAAAATGGATGTAGAATTTTCTGCTTGCAGACCGATAGAGAGGATCATTCGTGTAGCCAAAATAGGGAAGACAAAATAATGGGCAAAAACGAACGAAGAGATTGCGGAAAAAAGGATCGCTGATTAGTGGAGGAAAAACGAATAACGACAAAGGGATCAGTAAATTATATATATAAAAAAAAGTAATAATGTAGAGCTATATTAGATGGACGTGCTAGGCGAGCCATATGTTTATCATGTAAATTTTCAATCAAGACTTAAACGTTAACAGTGGTGAGCTGCAGTAAGAATTTTTTGCTGCGACTGTCTGCAGTAAGATTATAGTTTTCTTCAAACTTCATTTTTTTAAATTTTTTATAAGCGTTTCACCCCGAGCAAGGCATGTCACTGCCACTACTGTGCAGGGGGCTACGTAGAGTGGAGAAAGGCTGGTTAAATATAGGAAATGACAGAGGGTGGGTGATAGGCGGGTAAGGATACCGAGAATGAGGGTTGGGTAGATGAGAGTGTTGTGAGAATAGTTGGGAGTTAGTGTGATAGGAGGTGTCTATTGACCCTACATTTAAACACCTGGAGATTGTAACCGTCGGTGACGGTACCAATATAATTGCAAAGAATTATCAAAGTTCTTGGACAATTCCACATCGCGAAGCTAAATGGTATAAGGCAATATCCAATCAGGTGCAATGAAGCTGAACGTTAGAAATAAGTTTAGATGAAAAATTATGTTTTGTTTCTTTTGCTTAATAAGTAATTAACAGCTACAAAACTTTGTGTGTGTGTGTGTGTGTGTGTCCGTTACCTATAGACCCCGAAACGGCTGAACCGATTTTCTGGAAAATTTACACAGTTGTACTATAAGCGTCTGCGAGTGTTCTTAGCTAGGGTTTGTGTCGAGGTATACCCGATAAATATCGAAAATCGATAATCGAAAAAATCGGGTTATAGAAGGAGTGGTCCGACTTTATTCAAATTTGGTACACTCATAGACAAAGACATAAGAAACGATATTCAAAAGTTTCAAGGTTGCAGTTCTTACAATAGTGCCGAAAATCGATAATATATATATATAAAAGGCAAGATGTTCGGGCTATACTGCTAGTATTAATATAAAGATTTCTTGAAAATTTAACATTATCTCTTGGTTAATACAAATTTTCTTGAGAAAATATTGAGTAGCAATCATGAAATCTCACATTATTTCGAAAAATTTCATAAAAATTATGAGAAAAAAAAGAAGAGAAATATGAAGTAACGTAAGCAAAGAGAATTAAAATAGGAGGTATAACGTGATATTTTTTTATAATCATATCGCCCCCAAAAAGGTATTTTATTGCCACTGTTTTGCAGGGGGTTACATAGGAGAAAAGTTATCAGAAAGAGTGGCAGATTATAGGGGGTGTCAGGAAGTGGGTAAGAGAAGGATAAGAATACTAATGAGAGTGGAGTGGACGGAGAAAGGCGCATTTTTTTAAATCGTATCACCCCGAGCAAGACGGTAGCGCCACTGATGTGCAGGGGGCTACGTAATAATGAAAAGATTGGAAAAGAGAAAGCCGGAAACCACAGCCTAAACAGGGAACAAGGGATGAGCCTCTTAACCTGTTCAATAGACGTGGGTGGAGTGTGAACCGGGCGATAGATAGACCTATCTACTCCAATTGAAAAAAACAAAAAACAAAGTGAGAAGATTAGAAAAGAGAAAGCCGGAAACCACATCCTAAACAGGGAACAAGGGATGAGCCTCTTCACCTGTTCAATAGACGTGGGTGGAGTGTGAACCGGGCGATAGATAGATCTATCTACTCCAATTGAAAAAAAAACAAAACAAAGTGAGAAGATTGGAAAAGGGAAAGCCGGAAACCACATCCTAAACAGGGAACAAGGGATGAGCCTCTTAACCTTTTCAATAGACGTGGGTGGAGTATGAACCGGGCACTAGATAGATCTATCTACTCCAATTAAGAGAGAGGATGCAGGTTAGTGAGATAGGAGATTACTATTGGCTTCACATTTAAATTCTTAGAGATTATAGCTGTCGGGGAAAGCAAGTAAATGGAAGGGAATCCCACAGGCGGAAAGTGCAAGAAAAGAAATTGATGGAGTAGAATTGGCTATATACCCAAAAGAAGAGAAACTAGAAAAAATTGAACGAATGCAAAAGAAAATTGGAAAGATGTAGTAATAACAACTGTACAATGAAAGAGAAAAAGGCGAAAAGGAAAGAATTTAACGTTTAAAATATATTGTTGACAGTAAAGAGTATACGAAAACAAAACAGGAATAAGAAAAAAATTCAAATATTTAAAAAAAGAAAAGAAAAGAAAGAAAGAAAGAAAGAAAGAAAGAAAGAATCAATGCAAAAAGAATGTTAAAAAATAAAGGCAGGAATAAGAGAGAATAAAGATTCAAAAGAAAGAAACAAGGAAAAAGAAAGAAAGAAACAATCAAGGAAAATAAATAAAAAAGAATGAAAGAAAGAAGAGAATATTTGCAAGATATTAAAAAAAAAAAGGAGTATATAGTGGCAAACAAAAGAAGCAGCCCAAAGTGCCAAATAAAGGTCGGGGGTGTAAAAATCAAGCAGGTACAAAAATTCAAATACCTGGGAAATGTTCTAACTGAAAACGGAAAGTGCGACACAGAGATCCAAAGGCGAATTGGCATGGCGAAAGACGCATTCCAGAAGCTAAGTAAAGTATTAAGACACAGGAAACTTTCACTAGAAACAAAAAAAAAAAAAAAAAGAGAGTACTGGATTGCTGTGATGTCAGTTCTTCAACATGGCAGAGAATGTTGGACAATATCAACAAAGATGAAGGAAAAAATTGAAGCAACTGAAATGTGGTTCTACAGAAGGATGCTGCGGATATCGTGGACCGAGCATGTGAGCAATGACGAGGTTTTGAAAATGATGGAAGCGAAAAGGAAATTAATATTGAACATCAGGAAGAAACAACTAAAGTTCCTGGGGTACGCAATAAGGAAGAAGGGCTTGGAGAATCTGATACTAACAGGCCAGATAGAGAGAAAAAGAGACAGAGGAAAGCAACGGATAACATATTTGAAGGACCTGATCAGGTGGATGACGGAGCGAGGGTTGCATGTAACAGGAGAAGGTATGCTATAAGCCACCGGGGATAGAGAGACGTGGAAAGCCATGATCGCCTACGTCCTGAAGGGACAAGGTACATAAAAGAAGAAAGAAGAAGTGGCAAGCACATGAATGAGAGTTTTTAAAATTCAAAAGAAATAGAGAAAGAAAAAAAGAAGGAAAGAATTAAGGAAAAAGAAAGAAAGAAGGAAAGAATTAAGGAAAAAGAAAAAAGAAGGAAAGAATTAAGGAAAAAGAAAGAAAGAAGGAAAGAATTAAGGAAAAAGAAAAAAAGAAGGAAAGAATTAAGGAAAAAGAAAGAAAGAAGGAAAGAATTAAGGAAAAAGAAAGAAAGAAGGAAAGAATTAAGGAAAAAGAAAGAAAGAAGGAAAGAATTAAGGAAAAAGAAAGAAAGAAGGAAAGAATTAAGGAAAAAGAAAGAAAGAAGGATCAAAATAGAAAAAGAAACAATTAAGGAAAGAGAACAGAAAAAGAAAAAAAGAAAAAACGAAACAAACAAAAGACAAAAGAAAAACAGTGAAAAAATTACGGTAGAAACATTGAGAAATAAATATAGAAAAAATTAAGGAAAAAGAGAGAAAAAAGATCAAAACAGAAAAAAAAAGAAAGAGGTAAGGAAAGAGAAAATAAAAAGAAAAAACGAAATAAGAAAAAAAAAGAAAAAAGAAAGAGTGAAAAAGTACGGCAGAAACACGGAGAGAAAGAATTAAGGAAAAAAATAGAAAGACACTAAGAAAAAGAAAGAGAGAAAAATGGTAAAAGAAAGAAAGAAGTCACGAAAAAGAAAGAAAAAAAGAATAAAGGAAAAAAGAAGGAAAGAAAGAAAGAAGTGAAAATTAATGTTAAATGAGTAGAAAAGAAAATATTAAAATTAAAATGTGAGAAAAAAAAACCTAAGGAAGCGAGGGAAGACTGAAGAGTTTCAAATCAGGAAACTTGAAGTGCAAAGGGAGACAGAGAGAGAAACAGAAGCAAAAATTATAAAGAAATAAAAACTCTGAGCGCCAGACAAAAAAAGTAAAAAAAACAAAAACAAACAAAAAAGAAAAAACAAAACAGTCACGAGTACAAAAATTAAAAACAAACAATAAAAATGTACACAATATAACTAAATATTCTAGTAACAGTTTTTGCATGAATATTGTTTCACATTCTTATAGAAATTTCTTTAATTGATAGATTACAAGTTTTCTATTAGATTAATATCGGATGAGGCTAGAGGCTATGGCACTAATTTGGTGTCTTTGAAACTTTTTGGGCAAAGTGGGCAATAAACAGTTTTGCAATACGTGAAGAAATAAAGATGGAACAAGAAAGAACATATTAAAATAAACCAAATTGGAAATAAAGTAAAAGGGGCGGGCAAGGAAATTGAGTAGGGGGAAGACATGGGGGCAAATCTTTCGTTTGTAAGAGAAAGTTAAGAGAAAATGAGGAGGGAGGGGACACCAGGAAAGTCACTTTGCTAGTAAGAGAAATTTAAGAGAGGGAAAAGAAAGAAGAAAACTCCCTTCGTTGTAAGAGAAGAGTAATTGAGAAGAGGGAAGAGAAGTGGGATATCCCTCTCCCTAATAAAAGAAATTGAAGAGGAGGAAAGAGAAGGGAAATATCCTCTCGGTAAAAAGTAAGAGAAATTGAGGAGTGGGGAGAGCAATGAGACATCCCCCTCACTAGTAAGTGAAGAGTACGAGAAATTTAGGAGGGGTAAAGTTAAATGCAAAATGGGAAGGTCGATTGGAAAATGTGAAGTGAGTATAACGCGTTGGAGGAAAGAGAATGGGAATGTGAAGAAAAAGGAAGAGAATGTGTTTAGTTAGAGAGAGAGAGAGAGAGAGAGAGAGAGAGAGAGAGAGAGAGAGAGAGAGAGCGAGAATGCAATGACACGAACAAAAGAATATCAGGAAAAGAAAACAAATATTGGAAAAGTCAGAGTCGGCCCTCAAGAAAAGAAAAATATGAAAGAAGAGAGAGAAAGAAAGAGAGGAAAGGGAAATGAAATGAAAACAGAAAACAAAGAAAGAAAGAAAGGAAATAAAAATAAAAACAGAGGAAAGACTAGAGAGAGAAAAATAAAAAGAAAAACAGAGGAAAGACAGAGAATGAAAAAGAAAGAAATAGAAATAAAAATGAAAAAAATCGAGAGAAAGAAAGAAAAAGATAAATAAAATACATAAATGGAGAGAAAGAAAGGAAGAAAACAGGAAAGAAGAAAAAGAAAACAAAAAAAAGAAAAGAAAAAACAAGAGAAGAAAAAAAGAAAATTAAAATGAAAATCGAGAAAGAAGAAAAGGGAAACAATGGAAAGAAGAAAGAGAAAAGAGAGAAAAAACGTTTGAAATAGCAACGAAAAAAGAAAAACACGATTGCAATGAAGAACTTCACAAATCAAGAGAAAGAATAGAGAGTGAGAAAAATTCCAAGGATGGTTCGCCTGTTACCGCGTTGATGGAAAGAAGTGACACAGTGGAGTAAACATGGAAAAGTAATGATCAAAATGTGGCTCTACTGGTCACTGACAGGGGGCACTGCAGAAGACAATGGCTTCCCGGAGCGGTATCTAGTCATCCATCACAACTTGCAGTCGTCGTCCGCCATCTTTTTATTTGATGTGTAGGTTGGAGTCTGTTGACAGTCTGTACTGAGTTTCGTGTGCATAGGTATATAATTATATACACACACATCTGTTTGTCTGTGTGTGTGTGTGTGTGTGTGTGCGTGTGTGTGTGTGTGTGCACATGTGTACAATCGGTGTCGGTAACTGTGTGTATATATCTATGTGAGTATCTGGTTTCTGGGATAGGTTGGTTACTTATCTGCATTGATTAAATCAATATAAAATTAGTAATGTAGGGATATATGTGTATAACGGTTTACACACATGCACATCACATTCAAACCCACATCGCATACACCACACTCAATCCCACACACACAAACAAAAACATACACGTATATATACATATATATATATATATTGTTTTTGTACAGCAATATCTATTTTATACATGTTTCATTAAAGATGGCTTACAAGATACTGTATTAATCACAGTAAAATTCTCAATTACCCTGTTTTAAAAATTCTTTAATATAATTTAATTCCTTACTCGTCGGATCGAGAATATTTCTAATATATATATATATATATATATATATATATATATATATATATATAGGTTGTGGTGCATAAATTGTCGTTAGAATTGCACGAAAAATGAAAATAACGCTGACGTCTCATTTTAATAGATATATTTACCAAAATTACATAACTATATCTCAAAATAATAAAGAGTAAATTTCTTCAATAAAATCGCCATTGACTTCAAACACGGCCTCCAGACAATTTCAGAATCTCTAGCGTCTCTTCTGGACGGTCTCCTTGTTTAATTTGGTAAATGCTGCTATAATCCTTGTCTTCAGTTCATTTTTCTGTGTGACAAGAAGTTTTGTTGGTCTCTCGCTTAACTGTGCCCCACACATAATAAGAAAGTTGGTTGCAGTCTGGAAGTTAGGTGGATAGATGTAAGGGATGGTGTGGTGGCACAAAATTTTCTCGCAGTAATGACTGGGTTCTCCTGGTTGTATGGCATGGTACAGAGTACTGTTATCAGACACAGGGCCTTTCAGCAGCTACGCTTTTGATCCAGAACCGCACTAGGTTTCCAAGTCCTCTGTACTGAGTCTGAGGCCCTGTGGGAAGACGAATGTAGACATAACTTCACCATCACTAGTAATCACTCCAACACAATTAAACTCATCCAACATTTCCAAACTTCTCTGAACTGTCCTCAGTGCAACCGGCCGCATCTGAATTTTTGGCGAAATAAATTGCGTCAAGTTTCTCTTTTTCACATAGATGGTGTCTAACTTCCCCCCATTATACTGTGTAGTCGGCAGACTCCAAATCAAACGACGCTTATAAGTGTAGTTAAAGTTATAAAATGGCGACAATTTACTCATTTTACCTTATGTATATGTATATATAAAGAATCGCTACTCTCATTCAAGGAGGTCTGTTTTTAGGAGGGATAGCTGATCCCTGCTGCAGGCACCTGCTCGGGTACATTTTCGTTTTTTCAACACCCACAATGTCCAACTGTATATAACGTGAAACACCCAGTAACAGACAGATTTGATATTGCATTAATAATATTATTATTATATATTTAGGTTCTGTCGACCTTGACTTTGAGTCCGCAGTTCATTTTATAGTTTTTTTCTTTTCGCTTATATTACGTTTTAGTTTTTATTATTATCAGTCAAAGTAAATTTAAAATTATGCCATTATATCAGACAGATAATTATTCTTACCCACATAAAATACAAGTGACAACATCATAAACAAATTTAAAGCAGCACTTAATAGAGGCATATCCATGCATACACGGACACACAACCTACAAAATACAAGTGACAAATATCAGGTAAATTTAAAGCAGCACTTAATAGAGGCATATCCATGCATACATGACACACAACCTACAAATACATGACAAACATCATAAACAAATTTAAAGCAGCACTTAATAGAGGCATATCCATGCATACACGGACACATAAACCTACAAATACAAGTGACAAACATCATAAACAAATTTAAAGCAGCACTTAATAGGAGGCATATCCATGCATACACGGACACACAACCTACAAATACAAGTGACAAACATCATAAACAAATTTAAAGCGAAAGCACTTAATAGAGGTATATCCATGCATACACGGACACACAACTCACAAATACAAGTGACAAACATCAGTAAACAAATTTAAAGCAGCACTTAATAGAGGCATATCCATGCATACACGGACACACAACCTACAAAATACAAGGACAAACATCATAAACAAATTTAAAGCAGCACTTAATAGAGGCATATCCATGCATACACGGACACACAACCCACAAATACAAGTGACAAACATCATAAACAAATTTAAAGCAGCACTTAATAGAGGCATATCCATGCATACACGGACACACAACCTACAAATACAAGTGACAAACATCATAAACAAATTTAAAGCAGCACTTAATAGAGGCATATCCATGCATACACGGACACACAACCTACAAATACAAGTGACAAACATCATGGAACAATTTAAAGCAGCACTAATAGAGGCATATCCATGCATACACGGACACACAACCTACAAATACAAGTGACAAACATCATAAACAAATTTAAAGCAGCACTTAATAGAGGCATATCCATGCATACACGGACACACAACCTACAAATACAAGACAAACATCATAAACAAATTTAAAGCAGCACTTAATAGAGGCATATCCATGCATACACGGACACACAACCTACAAATACAAGTGACAAACATCATAAACAAATTTAAAGCAGCACTTAATAGAGGTATATCCATGCATACACGGACACACAACCTACAAATACAAGTGACAAACATCATAAACAAATTTAAAGCAGCACTTAATAGAGGCATATCCATGCATACACGGACACACAACCCACAAATACAAGTGACAAACATCATAAACAATTCAGTTGGGCACTTAATAGAGGCATATCCATGCATACACGGACACACAACCTACAAATACAAGTGACAAACACTTACAAACAAATTTAAAGCAGCACTTAATAGAGGCATATCCATGCATACATTTACACACAACCTACAAATACAAGTGACAAACATCACAAACAAATTTAAAGCAGCACTTCAATAGAGGCATATCCATGCATACACGGACACACAACCTACAAATACAAGTGACAAACATCATAAACAAATTTAAAGCAGCACTTAATAGAGTATATCCATGCATACACGGACACACAACCTACAAAACATAAAGTGACAAAACACTATAAACAACTTTAAAAGCAGCACTTAACAGAGTGTATTATCCATGCATACACGGACACACAACCCACAAATACAAGTGACAAACACTCATAAACAATTAAAGCAGCACTAATAGAGGCAGGCTTATCCAGGCATACACGGACACACAACCTACAACATACAAGTGACAAACATCATAAACAAATTTAAAGCAGCACTTAATAGAGGCATATCCATGCATACACGGACACACAACCTACAAATACAAGTGACAAACATCATAAACACACCAGCAGTAATTTAATAGGCATATCCATGCATACACGGACACAACCCACAAATACAAGTGACAAAACATCATAAACAAATGTTCACAAAGCACCATTAGAGGCATATCCATGCATACACGGACACACAACCTACAACAAAGTGACAAACATCATAAACAAATTTAAAGCAGCACTTAATAGAGGCATATCCACACGGACACACAACCCACAAATACAAGTGACAAAACATCATAAACAAATTTAAAAAGCAGCACTTAATAGAGGCATATCCATGCATACACGGACACACAACCTACAACAAAAGTGACAAACATCATAAACAAATTTAAAGCAGCACTTAATAGAGGCATATCCATGCATACACGGACACACAACCTACAAATACAAGTGACAACATCATAAACAAATTAAAGCAGTGACTTAATAGAGGCATATCCATGCATGGCTACTGGACACACAACCTACAAATACAAGTGACAAAACATCATAAACAAATTTAAAGCAGCACTTAATAGAGGCATATCCATGCATACACGGATACACAACCTACAAATACAAGTGACAACATCATAAACAAATTTAAAGCAGCACTTAATAGAGGCATATCCATGCATACACGGACACACAACCTACAAATACATGACAAACATCATAAACAAATTTAAAGCAGCACTTAATAGATACATCCATGTGTATACACGGACACACAACCTACAAATACAAGTGACAAACATCATAAACAAATTTAAAGCAGCACTTAATAGAGGCATATCCATGCATATACGGACACACAACCTACAAATACAAGTGACAAACATCATAAACAAATTTAAAGCAGCACTTAATAGAGGCATATCCATGCATACACACGGACACACAACCTACAAATACAAGTGACAAACATCATAAACAATTTAAAGCAGCACTTTCATTAGAGTATATCCATGCATACACGGACACCACAACCTGTAAACATATGACAAACATCATAAACAAATTTGAAGCAGCACTTAATAGAGGCATATCCATGCATACACGTGGACACACAACTTACAAATACAAGTGACAAACATCATAAACAAATTTTAAAGCAGCACTTAATAGAGGCATATCCATGTACACGGACACACAACCTAC
The DNA here is from genome assembly GCA_037127315.1 of Ascarosepion bandense. NCBI lineage: Eukaryota > Metazoa > Mollusca > Cephalopoda > Sepiida > Sepiidae > Ascarosepion > Ascarosepion bandense. The sequence goes on from JBBBDQ010001305.1 coordinate 4,031,624, forward strand.
AAATACAAGTGACAAAAACATCATAAACAAAATTTAAAGCAGCATTTAATAGAGGCATATCCATGCATACACGGACACACAACCTACAAATACAAGTGACAAACATCATAAACAAATTTAAAGCAGCACTTACGAGAGGCATATCCACGTGCATACATGGACACACACAACCTACAAATGAAGGAAGTACAAACATCATAACAAATTCTACAGCACTTAATAGAGGCACATCCATGCATACACGCACACAACTCACAAATACACAAGGACAACATCAACAAATTCTAAATACAATTTAACAGAGGTTATCCATGCAGACACACGGACACACAAATCCCATAAATACAAGTGACAAACATTTGCAAACAAATTTGTACAGCACTTACAGAGGCATATCCATGCATACACGGACACACAACTACAACACAAGGACAAACATCATAAACAATGAAAGCAGTACTGGATAGAGGTATATCCATATATACGGACACACAACCTATGTAAATATACACACAAACATCAACAAATTTAAAGACCAATAGAGGCATATCCATGCATACACGGACACACAACCCACAAATACAAGTGACAAACATCATAAACAGAATTTAAAGCAGCACTTAATAGAGGCATATCCATGCATACACTAGCACAACTCTACAAATACAAGTGACAAACATCACAAACAAATTCAAAGGCACTTCACAGAGGCATATCCCATGCATACACGGACACACAACCTACAACACAAGTGACAAACATCATAAACAAGCCCCAGCAGCACTTATTGAGAGGCATATCCATGCATACAATGGATACACAACCTACAACACAAGTGACAAACATCATAAACAAATTTAAAAGGAAAATTTAATAGATACATCTATGCATATAACGCACACACACAACCTACAATACAAGTGACAAACATCATAAATAATTCACAGCATCATTAGGAGTATGATTCAAGGCATACACGGACACACAACCTACAACACAAGTGACAAACATCATAAACAAATTTAAAGCAGCACTCTGCTAGGAGGCACATCCATGCATACACACACACACAACCTACAACACATATGACAAACATCATAAACAAATTTAAAGTACATCGCACAGAGGCATATCCATGCATACACGGACACACAACCCACAAAATACAAGTGACAAACATCATAAACAAATTTAAAGCAGCACTTAATAGAGGCATATCCATGCATACACAGACACACAACCACAAAATACAAGTGACAAACATCATAAACAAATTTAAAGCAGCACTTATTAAAAGACATCTGCATACATGGACACACACAACCTACAAATACAAGTGACAAACATCATAAACAAATTTAAAGCAGCACTTAATAGAGGCATATCCATGCATACACGGACACACAACCCACAAATACAAGTGACAAATTGGACGGCAAATGAATTAAAGCAGCACTTAATAGAGGCATATCCATGCATACACGGACACACAACCTACAAATACAAGTGACAAAACATCATAAATAAATTTAAAGCAGCACTTATTAGAGGCATATCCATGCATACACGGACACACAACCTACAAATACAAGTGACAAACATCATAAATAAATTTAAAGCAGCACTTAATAGAGGCATATCCATGCATACACGGACACACAACCTACAAATACAAGTGACAAACATCATAAACAAATTAAAAGCAGTATTTAATAGAGGCATATCCATGCATACACGGACACACAACCTACAAATACAAGTGACAAAATATCATAAACAAATTTAAAGTGAAAAAGACTTAATAGAGGGTACATATCCATGCATACACGGACACACAAACTTACAAAATACAAGTGACAAACATCACAACAAATTTAAAGCAGCATTTAATAGAGGCATATCCATGCATACACGGACACACAACTCACAAATACAAGTGACAAACACTATAAACAAATTTAAAGTAGCACTTAACAGGCATATCCATGTATACACGGACACACAACCTACAATACAAGTGACAAACATCATAAACAAATTTAAAGCAGCACTTAATAGAGGCATATCCATGCATACACGGACACACAACACGCGCACAGAATGACCAGATTATCAAGTCGGACTGCCTGGGCTCACACATACGCGCGCACACACAGAAGTGTACACATGCCAGCAAGAACGAAGGCATTGACACACGCACGAAGTCCTACACGACATAGGAAGTGTTTATATATGTACAGTAGTGTGCAAATGTATTAGGACAAAAACTATTTTATTTTTATGAAGCAGCAAAATAAAGTCTAAAATCACAGCTTTCCTAACACATTCGCACACTACCTACAAAAGTATTAGGACAGGGGTGATTTTCTTAAAAACCTCACTAAAATTCAAATACAGGGTGAAAAGCCAAACCTTTGTAAGAAGTATTTAAGAAAGAGGAAAGAAGGCTTCGGAATTTGAATTGGCCCCCACAAAGCTCTGGTCTCAATCCTATTGAACATCTATGGGATATTTTGGATAAAAAATTGATAAATCTAATGTTACTTCGCAAGACACACTTTGGGAACAAATACAAGCTGCTTGACAGGAGATACAATTAGATACATTGAAGAAGCTTCTGTTGTCAATGCCTGACAGAATGAAGGCTGTGATCGAAACAAAAGGCTATTAAACTTAATATTAAATTTATTTTGTAACAAGTATTTTTCTGTTAAAGCATTTGTTGAGTAAATGAAAAAAATTACTTGAATTAAATTTTTTTCTGTCAATATGCCTCATAAAAGATAAAATAGTTCTTGTCCTAATACTTTTGCACAAGACTGTATATATATATATATATATATATATATATATATATATATATATATATGCGAATGTGTCTATGTATATATAAATTAAAAAACATTAAATTTAAAGTAAAACCTTCCCCGCCCGATATTTGACTCGTCCTAAATTATTTTATTACCTCTTAAATCAGAAAGAGATTCTCTCACAACTACTACTACATACAAACAAGACAATGACTGACACTCTTTGCCTGATGAAGGTCGCGAGATCAGAAACACGTTTAGCAGAATATAAAATCTAAAACTAATTTTAGCACTTTATTGATGTCATAAAACTGAGAAGATATGAACATGTTGCGAGTCTATGACGAGAGGAATTTCGCTCAAAGGCGCTATTCAGTCTTGATTGAGTGACAAACGTACCTCGTAGTTTCGTTGGTTAAAGTACATCAGATCTCCACTGCCCAGTGGAACACAGGTTTGAATCCTTAAGATTTTTCTCAAAGATTCAGGTCTCTAGACAAAAATACATAAATATAATATATATAAATAAATTGATAAAAAAAAAACGGATATATATATACACATATGCATGTTTCATTAAAAACGACCGACAAAGAAGATTTAAATAATAAAGATAATAGACAGACGCTTACGCTATGTCCAGTCGTGCGTCACATGATAGCTTTTAAAGAACGCTTCTTTTAAAAACGAAAAATAAATTGGGTTACATTCAAAACATGAGGATAAAATAACAACATCTGAAAAAAAAACATCGTTGAAAATGGCCAGTGAAGGGGCTGAAAGCTCTTGGAAAGGAAAAAATTACTAACATTTTTAAATTCCTATAGTCAGCAAAAAAGAGAAAAGTAAGAATACTGAAAAAATTAAACCAAAAATTAATATAATCTTCCTTGTCGATTGTTTTTAAAATAACCATGTTAAAAAGAAAGATTGCTACCGAAGTGTATATATATATATATATATACATATATATATATATATAATTTAGAAATTTTTTAGATATTCTACAATTTCATGGGTATTACGTATTTCACAGCAAACCAGCTGACGAGCAGCAGGTGTTTTTTGCTGCAAAATACGTCTTACCCCTGAAATTGTAGAATATCTAAAAATGTTCTAGATTGTATTACTCTGTTAAATTAAATAAATAAATTTAACATTGAGTTCTCTTGAATTCGTCTCTATCGGAATTTACCTGACTTAAATACCAAATATTCTACGTTATCCTGGGTTAAAAAGCAATCGGAGTCTAACTGTACTAATGAGCTGTGAAACTGATCTGTTTGCGGATGACTATTTAAGCTCTCACACCCTGAAGAATGGTAGACTTTGAAAACAGTAGCTACTCTAGCATCTACGCATCGTTCATTCAGCAATGAATTAGAATACTGTCAGCTATTGGGCGTGTATATTGATGATATACATGCTAAAAAGTCTGCCTCCTTCAACCGAGCGCCTATAGCTCAGAGGTAGAATCGCCGGCTGACGCCAATACAGTCGGTTTTCAATCCTGGGTCAAAAAGCAATCGGAGCCTAACCATACTGATGAGTTGTGATACAGCGAAACAGATCTGTCTGCGGATGACTATATATATATATATATATATTCATACGCGCGTATACAAAATTATTATTTGGTCTAAAATAGACAAAACATCTATATGAAACCCTCTGGGCTATGGGCGCTCGGTAGAATGAGGCAGACTTTTTCGCGCGTATATTATCATTATAAACGCCCAATAGCCAGAGTGCTCTAATTCATTATCGAAATATATATATATATATTGTGTATATATTTTCTCTATTTACTTTATGTTAGCTTGGCCATATGTGACATCATGAGCTGTGATGGGACATTTGCTTCTAGCGTTTTAAATGCACGAGTTTGTTGTTGCTTAGAAACCTTCCATGTAAACAAAAACAGTTTGTCTTTATGGCTCGTCCGTGTTTCAATATGTAATGTAATTGACATCTTTGAAAATGGCTTATGTAAGCCGAAAGCTCAGATTGGATTATTAAAAATGATGTATCAATATGGTAATTTTCTTTCTTCATTTAATGATAATGCATAAAATAAATAGACGAAACTTGTCCATATTATTTGACGAAACATGCATTAATATATATATATATATACATTTATTCAGAAATTATGACATCAATATGTTATAATATCGCTACAAAAGTAGTTATTTTGTTTCGACACTTCTTGTGTCTTATCAAGTGATGAAGTTTATTTAAAGTTGAAAGTTTATTTCAAGTTTTAAAAGGTTAAAAACAAGCAGAACCCCTTTAATCAGGGAAGCATTGTTGTATAGATAGTGTGGACCAATCAGAATAAAGTAACTTTTAATTTGAAGAATATGTGAGCAGACTAAAAATAATTTCGAGGGCGGCATTAGTATTAATATTTGATTAAATTGAGATCGGCATTATTAATGGACTATTAGATTCACTTCATTTTTATTGCGAATTTTAAAAAATTATAAGTTTAACAATTTATTAGATTTAGAAAGTTATTAGTATATTAAACGAGGAAGAGAAAGAACGCACACATAAATATACCTACAAACATCCACACATGGACAAATAGACGAGTATACACGCATACACTGACAAACAGTATATATACTTCTGTATAAGTGTCTGTTTCACTGAAGATCCGGTTAGGTGAAACCTAGGTAGGCTTGTTGGCACTTTAGGTTATATATATATATATATATATATATATATATATATATATATATATATAATATAACAGGGAGGATTTACACTCTCACACCCTGATTGGGCACTCTGGAAGAATGGTAGACTTTGAGAAAACAGTAGCTACTCCAGCATCTACGCATCGTTCATTCAGTAATAAATTAGGACACTCTCAGCTATTGGCGTGTGTATACATGATATATCATACGCTAAAAGTCTTCTTCTACCAAGCGCCATAGCTCAGAGTTAGAATCGCCGACTGACGCCAATGCAATCGGGTTTCAATCCTGAGTAAAAAGCAATCGGATATCTAACCGTACTGAGGAGCTGTGATACAGCGAAAGAGATCTGTCTGCGGATGACTATATATGTATATATATTCCGCTTGTGACGCTCAGGCAGGGGTGGATCATTTTGATAATTTATCTTATGTCTTATGTAAAAAACTCAATAGTAGATATATCAGTATATATATATTGCGTAATTTTACATGAGTGATTAATATAAATATTTTACCGTCGTTTTTGATGGCACGTTTCTACTCGTGTATATATATATATATATATATATATATATATATATATATATATATATATAAATGAATTAGAGCGCTCTATCTATTGGGCGCGTATAATGATATGCGCTAAAAAGTCTGTCTACTTCCACCGAACACCCATAGCCCAGGGGTAGAGACGCCGACTGACGCCATTTCGGTCGGGTTTCAATGCTGGGTAAAAAAGCAATCGGAGTCTAACCGTACTGATGAGCTGTGATACGGCGAAACAGATCTGTCTACGGATGGCAAAATATATATATATATATATATATCTTCCTGTCACGGTCAGGAAAGTGGGGAATCAACTGAGAAAACAGCTACTAATCCTCTGAAATATTTTGCCGTTTTTTGGGGGTACGGCATTGGTACGCTCGTTTTAAGATAATGATTAATTTAAACAGACAGCAAGTTTATAACTTCTGGCGCAAGTCAATCAATGCGTTGTGGTACAATGGATATCGGCTCAGAACGAGAAATCGGTGACCCAAGTTCGAATCCCGGTTGAATTCCTTGCATTCAATTACGCACAAATACCATTGGAAAAAGTATTAATAATTCTTTTCTTTTCAGTTATGAGTTAAATAATAGAACAGATTGGGTTCTATAGCCTTGGCTGGCAACCAGTCTACCACAGAAAGCAATGGCAACCTACTGCGGGATAATGATCTGCCCAGTAGTCATGTCTCGAAAGCCCAAAGCGTGTATCATGTATGGCACTTAATTGACTGACTGAAAATAATAGTTGAAAATATAATTAAGTCTTCTACTGGGCATAAAGTGGGGGATCAGTTTTATTCTGTTATGGAGTAATAAACTGATCTCCCACTAAATACTACTTTTTAGTATAATACATCTCTTCCCTTTCTAGCTATAAGTCAAATATTAAAACAGATTGGGTTTTATAGCCTTGGCTGGCAGCCAGTCTACCACAGAAAGCAATGGCAACCTACTGCGGAATAATTTTCTACCTAGTCAGCCATGTCTATTTCGAGACATGATCGCCCAAAGCACTGAACTGACTAACTTAAAATCAATAATGTATACGTTATAGCCACAGCGCATTAACAACAAGATGGCGGGCGGTTATCATCCCCTCTCACCTTTTAGTTTAATCTGAAAACTAAACCGAAGACTAACGATTTTTTCTATGAAAATGCTATTGAGATGCGCCCTATCATTTGTCTAAAGTCCTTATTCTTATTGTTTTTCAAAATAAATCATAAAAGTTTTTCCTTTCTTGTCGAATATAATAAATGTAGAAAAAAACGGGAAAATAACTACAGACGAACAGCACACAATATGTATTTAACAAACCAAAAAAGAAAATTTAATTCATTTCTTTATTCACTTTAGTGAATAAAGTGGATAAAAGCTTTGACTGGATTCAGTAACTTGAATAAAGTGGATAAAAGCTTTGACTGGATTCAGTAACTTGACCCAAAGAATTGTGAGTTAAATTCCTGGCTATAGTAGGTTAAAAACTTAGGTTAGCCGGACAATTCACTGACGGACTGTTCGCCGATAGACAATTCACAGATATGATAATTGGTCGACGCTTTATTATTTTTCAAATTCAAGATCTTACCTAGATTGTTTTATAAACTGTCGGCAAACTGTCCAGGTGTTGATGGATGTGAGTCTTCCGAAAGCGTTCTGCTAATTCCATTATCGATTGTTGTCAATCTTGTATTTCACAGTTTTCGTTTTTTCCAACTCCTGTAACTTTGATATTCTCTAGTTTCGTCACTAATATAGGTGTATATCTCTCAAATAAAATCTTTCTGTCCCCTTGTTCCGTCTTGACAGACTCTATGGTGACGATTTTTTAAGAACATGCTTTCTAAGCATGTTCTTAAAAATAATCTGGATGAGAGCTTAAACTTTTGATTTTTAGCTTAACATTCGGAGATAGGCTTATATTTACCGTACAAGTTGACCCCAAACATACAGTAGACTACCAGTGGACTAAAACTTACGCCTATCGGTAAATGAAGTTAAGGTGCATTATAATATAAACCCCTGTGCAGACAGTTCGCCGAACAATTCGTCGACAGTCTTTCCAAGTTCAAGATTTCATCCAGTCGTTTTTGATGAATTGTCGCGAATCATCCAGGTGTTGATTGATGTGAGTCTTTCTTTGTTTTTTTTCGAAGGTCTTAATTACATCATTATTGCATTTCACAGTTTTCGCACCTCCAGTAACTTTGATATTCTCTAGTTTCGTCACTAATATAGTTGTATATCTCTCAAATAAAACTTTCTGCTCGCTCGTTTTGTCTGGAAAATCTCCATAATGACGACTGAAGGGCTTAGAAAAACGTTTCTAAAAAAATTATCTAGATGATAGCTTGAACTTGAACAGACAGAAAGCCTTGACTAATTGTTCTGTTTGTGAATTGTCTTTTGGTGAACTGTCCGCACACAATACTTAGAGATTCGAGTTAAATCAGATATTCAGAAATGAATAAGGCAACAAAGATGAGGACAACAATCCAAACAATATAAATAATTACAATACCTCATCCCAGAAAAATAGACAAATACCAAATAATGAGAATATAAGACTGGCAAGGAAGTACATCAAAACTAACTTCTCAGCAGTATTTCTTTTACTGATGAATGTTGGTTGGTGGGTTGTTTTGTTTTTATGTCATATCAACACCTCGGAGGGTCATTTATTGCCAACTAAATGCAATTTATTTATTGCTGGTAATACCTTTTTCTTTCAACAATTATTGTTGTTTTTTATGTAAGTTTTGTGTCTAGTAATAATTTTTTTCTTTTCGAGTATCAAGATTCATTGGGATTTGTTTTGTTTTTTTAAGGGCAGGGTCTCCAATCCTACCCTGTTATTTAACCCATAACTGAAGGGAAGAGACGGATTAATACCTTTCCCAAGGGGACCAGTGCTTAAGCAAATGCAGGGTATTCAACTGGAATTCGAACTCGGCTCACTGATTTCTCTTTCCGATCCGATATCCACCGCACCAAAACGCACATCCTTCACTAGACGCTTACAGCACCTGGTATTCCCAAGCGGTTACCCATCTAAGTACTGACCAGGCTCAACGTTGCTTAACTTCGGTGATCGAGCGAGAACCGGAGTATTTAACGTGATATGGCCAGTGATGAATGTAGAGCTAATTTGGTTGGAGTTGAGGCGGAGTTTGTGTCCGTCATGCCAACAATTAACTGGTCAGTCAAGTGCCATGCATTATAGACGCTTGGGTGATCATGTGTCTTTCAAGCCATGCCTGACTAGACAAGATTTTCTAGCAGTTGGTTTCAATTTCTCAAGAGAGACTGGTAGACTTGTAGAATATAGAACCCAATCTGTTTCGTTATTCAACCCATAGCTGGAGGAAGAAGTGATGGATTCATATCTTTTCCAAGGGTATTTACGCGTAAGTGAATGCAACGAATTCAACTGGAATTCGAACACGGCTCTCCGATTTCTCATTCTGATATCCACCGCACCACAAGATATCCACCGCACATAGACTAATAGATTAAAAAAGATTAATTTTCTCAGGGAATCGCATTACAATATTGAGACAAGTGTCTTACGTTTAACATCCGATTTAAACATCTTTTGTTTTGTGATAGCGTTCCTATGATTTACGCGGGAATTATATAAATAATAGTTCATTAATTATTTTATATTCGATCATGCTAGATCTTTCAAGTAGATTAGTTACTGAGTAAAAACGATACTGTATCCGTAATCGAAAACAAACATTTCTGCTTCTCAATTAATATATCTTATTGGATATATTTTTGAAATGCTCTTATTTTTTTTATTAACATTTATGTCCTTATTTTAGTAATATCAAAGCTGACTTGATGGTTTTATGCGTATTTCAGTAACTTATTTTCGCAGTCATTAAAGTATATATTAAGGTATATTCTAGCGTTAGTACAAAATGACGCCATCTTCTTTGGGATGATTTTGTTTTAATTTCGTATTTTCTTGAATACATATGAAAACAGAAATTCCATCCTTTTGCGTAATTTAGAATTTCCAATAATATATGTTTCGTAAGTATAGTTTAAAACTATTGAAAATCAAAGGAGTTATTAATTTAATCCATATATTTCCTGGCCTAGATTTAAACTGACGCCTTCCTTTTACGTATATTAGGACCATTTTGATAAAGTTCGGAATGTCTTGATTTCAGATGAATACTTGAAAAATTTCCAACATTTTTCAGTGAAATTTTTCCTTCTCAAATTTATTGTTTGGAATTATAATTTACATAAATTGATAAAAAAAGACGTCAGTTTAGACTGACGCCAGAAATATTTGTTTTAAAATTTTAGCAACGCAAACGGTTGTTTTATCAAACTTATTTTTAATAATACTGCATAAAAAAATCAGACATTTCTGTTTAAATTTCCATGATGAAAATTTATACATTCAAACTGTTGTCCTCATCTTTGTTGTTGTTATTACAACGTTTCGGAAATTCTACCCCACGACCTTTATCAGGTGTAGATAGATTCGTGTAACGTACGGAACAATAACCTGAAAACATGCCAATCGAAAACTGAGAAGTACTAAAAATATGACTTAATAATATACATAGATATGGACAATGGAACGTGAAAAGTCCTCTTTTGGAAATTAAATAAATTGTTTTGTTTGGAATTTCCTCTAGGTTTCCTAGATCGATATGTACCTGATAAAACATTGTGATAACAATGAAAATGAGACCCAGAGTTCTAATATAAATAGCGATTCTCCCTGAGAGTAATACACTGCGCCTCCTCGCCCTTACCCTCTCTTCTGATCTCAAATGGAACCACTACATCGAGTCGATAGCTAAACCCACTGCTAAGAAGGTTGTGTCACTGTGTCGGGCCAGGATGTGTTTTCCGCCTGAATCCATCCTGCATATATACAAGTCAACCATTCGTCTGTGCATGGAGTACTGATGCCATATATTTGTCAGGCGCCCCTGCCGTTCACCTCAGTGTTCTCGACAGGCTACAAAGGAGAATCAGTAATGTGATAGGTAATAACCTGGCGGCTTGACTACAGCCACTTCCCCACCGACGAAATGTAGCCTCCCTTTGTCTGTTCTATAAATACTTTCATGGCTTCTGCTCGGACGAACTTATGTCACTGGTGCCTCCTCAACAGGTGTTTACTCGTGCAACCAGATTGGCAACTGGGTCCCACCCATTCACAGATAGGTTAGCTAAATGCAGACGATAATTCTACTTCTGCAGCTTCTTCTCTCGCACTGTGGAACCCGCTCCCATATTCTTGCTTTGCTGACGGCTACAACCTCCAGGAATTTAAATGCAATGTCAATACTCATCTATTAACGACTTGACTCTAGTTCTTTCCCCACCCCATATATCCTTTCCTTTCTCTCCACCTTTGAAACTGTCATCACACCTGCATTCTTATCTTTCTATTGCTCCTTTCTAACTGGTTCGTCTTCCTCTTCACTCTCTTCTAATTAATCTTTTTACACTTATGTAGCCCCCTGCACATCAGTGGCATTACCGCCTTGCTCGGGGTGAAACGATTAAAAAAAAACGTGTAAATAATAATAACAATAAAAAACGCTTTTAACAAATATTTATTCTCCAACTTGTCCCTGTATATACGAGGGTGATTAATCCATGCATATCTTGAGCAAGATGAGGCTATCTGCTTGTTGAATATCAGATCAACTTGTAATAACAATGTTCTTTATTTCCATTATTTCGTATTCTTGTGGTCTTCATGTGTCTTGTCTTCGTCATTTCCATATGCATGAGCGTATTGGTGGCTAAGCTCTATCATCGGCACACGCAAGTACACAGATGATGTGCATAAGATGTGGCCGACTGCTGAATAGACAGGCGAATGGCAGCACATAGGAAATGACTGAGTGGGTGTTGAGAATTTATGATGGCGCCTGTTCATATGAAATATCTGTGGCAGAATCTTTCGCCATTTCGAAGACAGTAAGATGATAATCCAGTAATAGAGGCTAAGAGACCACGGTATAAAATAATTTGGTATATAAAAAAAGAGAAAAGGAAAGATTATTTGAGACATAGAAATGGCTATAAGATGTTAGTCTTTAATCCAGCAGCCCTAATGATTTCGTAACTCTTATGTGCGTTGTGGTAAAGTGGATATCAGCTCGGAACGAGAAACCGGGGAGCCGAGTTCGAATTCCAGTTGAATCCATTGTATTCACTTACGCGCAAATACCCTTGGGAAAGGTATTAATCTGTCTCTTCCTTCCAGTTATGGGTTAAATAGCAGGACAGATTGGGTTCTATAGCCTTGGTTGGCAACCAGTCTACCGCAGAAAGCAATGGCAACCTACTGCGGGATAATCTTCTGCCCAGTCAGTCATGTCTCTTTCGAGACATGATCGCCCAAGCGTGTATCACGTATGGCACTTAACTGACTGACTGAATATAATAGTTGGAAACATGATTACGGCTTCTACTGGTCATAAAGTGGGGGATCAGTTTTATATTGTTATTAAGTAATAAACTGATCCCCCAATAATTACTACTTAATGATATAATACAATCTTTTTCGAAAATATTTCTTTTGTTTTAAAATTACGGGGAAAAATATTTACATTTGTTGATGACCAAATGAATTTTAAAACGTTGGAATAAAAATTAAATATAAAGGCTCATTTTTTTTTAGTCGCGTTTGACACGTGTGATTGATTTCTTTGAGGTAATCTAGCAACCATCTTAGATCTTAGATGTTTTACGGAGCAAATGTAAACAATCTGTACCATTGGCCAAAAAGTGCGAAAGAGAAAATTGCTGAACTTCAACTCAAAAAGTACGTGTCGACCTAGCTTCCCTGTAGATATGTGTCCCTAGAAAGTTTGAATGGCGTAGCTTAAAAAATGTAGGCGTGCATAGGGAACAGTCACATACAGACTCACAGATTGCCTTTTATATATATATATTTGAAATATAACCAATAAGAAATTGTGTTCGTTATATCTCGTATAGTAATTTTCTTCTTCTTCTTTTTCTTCTTCTTCTTTGTGCCGTGTCTCTTCAGGATGTAGGCGATTATGGGATTTCACAGCTCACTATCCCTAGTATCTCTCACACGCTTTCTCCTGTTATCCTTACCAAACCCCTTTGCTCAAGCTCATCAAGTATGTAACGCGTTGCTTTCTCCTATATCGCTTTCCCGCTTATTCGTCCTGTGAGTATCAGATTCTCCAAGTCCTCCCTCCTAATTTACCTACCCAAGGAATTTCAGCTCCTTTTCCTGATGTTCAACATTAGTTTCCTTTTCGTTTTCATTATCTTCGATCACATGTTCAGTCTATGATATTCTCAGCATCCTTCTGTAGAACAACATTTCAGTTGCTTCAAGTTTTTTTACCACTTATATATAACCCATGGGGAAGCCAAAAATTTGTTTGTAGGAAATGTTATTTCAAGAGAAGAAATATATATATATATATATATATATATATATATATATATATATATATATATATATATATATATATATATATTTCTATATATATATATATATTTCTATATTTTACACGAATGAGATTCACAAAGACCTAAAAAAAACTAATAAAAATAACGGTCGCTTCCTGAAAAGAGAAAATTTAATTTAATTTAATTTAGTTTAATTGTAATTGTAATTTTAATTTAATTTAATTTAATTTAATTTTAATTCAAAATTCTACAATATAATTGTATTGAACGCTTTTTAATACAAATGTGCACTGGTCTAAACCTATTATGATGAAAACTAAGTATTAAACAATCAATCAATCAATCAATCAATTAATGTATCTATACAAACCAAATCTTTGACAAATGATATTACTTCCAACTCCACATTTCGAGGTGGGGGTTTGGTTCAACCAATGGGGTGGCAATATCTCCTCTGACGTAATTTGTCTTTATCTTCTTCTTCTAGATTTCACTGATTACGTCAGCAATTGTAGCTTCTAGCTTGGAAATTTCAATTCCAGTGTGATTCAGAATTCGTTTTTATTACCATAGTTAAAACTTTAATCTTTTAACCTTTTCAAAATATTTTGACAATCTTGTTTTGGCTATCTCTATTTTTCAGTTATACCGGCCAAAAACTGGAGTTTCTGATCGACTTTTGAATAAACAATGCAAAAGTATATTTTTCCTTTCTTTTCTCTTTAATTTCCAACTAGTTTTTATTTTTTTCAGATTTTACAAGTTTGTGCAACAAATCTTCTGTCAACCTCGACTCATATCGCGATTGACAATAAACTGCAAAATCAACAATACCACTAATAATTTCTTTCGCTCCGTCGTATTAAACTAAGGATTACATTTCTTTCTTTTCATGCAGTTTTTACAAGGTAATCTTAAACAATGCAATTACGTTTTACAAGTATCTTAAGTAGGGCAATTACGGGTTTACAATACAATCCCTTGTGCGTATGTATAGCAGTTAACACTAAACATTTTTCTCGTCTTCCCAGTCGCTGCATTGTCTGGTTCTAATTTCTCGTCGTCATTGTTATGATTTGAGCCGAAAAAAAAAAGTTTAGTTTTTCCTACTTCTTATAATTCTGTACAAGTTTAGATATCTTCATCACCCCTGTTATAACTCGGAGTTTCGAGCCCTCTTCGCTTCCTAGCGATTGCCATAGTAAGTTTTGCTTAGTCTGCTCGCTGTGATGACTGCTAAATATACTCTTGACTGATTCTAACGGCATTCTTTCACTCACTTACTTAAGGTGTCTACCCTAGTTATTTATTTGTCTTACAGGAATGTATTATTTACTCCCCCCCCACACACACATACACACACAGATATATATATATATATATATATATATTAATCGTTTCACCCCAAGCAAGGCATTCCACTGCCACTATTGCGCTTGGGGCTACATAGGGGAAGATAAATAGAAAGAGTGGTTAGATATAGGAAATATCAGAAGGGGGGTGATAGGTAGTTGGGAGTATGGGAAGAGTGTTTGAAAGAATGGAAGCGAGTTATTGTGTTAGGAGGTGTCTATTGACCTTACATTTAAACTCCTGGAGATTGTAGCCGTTGGGGAAGCAGTAATGTGGAAGGGAATTTCACAGTCGAGAAGTACGAGAAAAGAAACTGTTGGAGTAGAAGTTGCGGTTGCATTTTATCGGTTTCACTGTAAAAAGGTGGGATCTAGTTGCTAATCTAGTATCTCGTGCAAATTCGAACCTAGGGGGCACCAGTAATCTAATTTCATCGGAGCAGAAGCCATGGAATTATTTATAGAAGAGACACAGGGAAGCCACGTCGCGCCGGTGAGAGAGAGACTGCAGGCGGTCTGCCAAGTCAGTATCGATCACATTACAGACCCTCCGCTGTACCTTGTCGACAAGCCCAAGGAGAATAGCAGGGGCACCCGTCCAGATATGGCAACAGTATTCAATGCACGGCCGGATGGTAGATTTATAAATGTGCAGGATAGATGCAGACGGAGAAAACCTCCGGGCCCTGCACAGAGAACCGACATTCATAGTAGCGGATTTAGCAATGGATTCGATATAGTCATTCCACTTGAGGTCCGCTGAAAGTGTGAGACCAAGGAGGCGCAGTGTTTTACTCTCTGGGAGGCAAACCTGGTCCATGCTAATGGGAGGTAGGTGCGGTTGTCTATGATGGTTAATTGATAGTAGCTTCGTTTTAGAAGCATTAAAATTTACAAGCCATTTCTTACCCCAGTCCACTACGGATTGGAGGTCCTTTCCAAGCTCTGTCGCCCATACCAGATTTTTGATCGAGGCGAGAGTAAACTGAGGTGTCATCGGCATACATACCTACTAGGGATTTTATGTTATCGGGGAGATCAGGGAGATCATTAATGTAGAATGAAAATGAATTCCGACGCCTGTATAAGAAATATTCAAATAGAAAAAAGTTATGAGATAAGATATTTTTTAATATATATATATATATATATATATATATATATATAAATATGTCTATATGTATATATATATACATATATATATGTATATATACATATATATGTATAATCTTTAGTGTATCTGATCTTTCATCTCGAGACTGTTTTAAGTTATGAACTTTGATCATTCAGATCTTCAATTAAAAGTCCTATAAATAGTCTATGCCGGGATGGAAGGGGTATAAATGTTGATACAGAGATATTATTATAGTAAATTCATTTAATAAAAGAATTAATTTTAAAAATCTTTCTTCATATTTTATTTTTATAATTTTTATTGGCATACATTTATTATATTTTTTATTTTAAAACTATAAAAATAAATAAATAATGATAATAGTTAATGTTTTTCAGGTGAATTATTACCTGGCCACATACACAATTCCGAAAAACCCTAGTTGAAAACACAACTCTACTTAAACAGGAAGACAATAAACAAAAACTAAAGATTCCTGAAGTTATATGCACAAAACAGTTGAAAACTAATCTGAACAAGATAAACTATAAAATCTCTACAAATATAATTAAATGCCTATAATTAATAACAGAAGCCATTGGAATAAGCCAATGGCTTTCCATACTTAATATTTCTTGTTTTTACTCTCGTTTGGTCATGTGTGACATCATAAGCTGTGATGCGACATTCGCTTCCAACGTCTTAAATGCACCAGTTTGTTGTTGCTTGAAAATCTTCCATGTAAACAAAAACAGTTTGCCATCATGGTTTGTCCGTATTTATAATATATAATGTTATTTGACATCTTTGAAAATGGCTTATGTAAGCCGAAAGCTTAGATTGGATTATTAAAAAAATTCTGTATCAATATAGTAATTTTCTTTTTGATTTAATGATAATGCTATTAAGCTTATCAGAGAATATGAAAAAAAAATGACATAAAATTAAAAAAATATAAAACTTATCTATAATATTTAATGATACATGCATTAAAACTCATAACTATATATATATATATATATATATATATATATATATATATATTGTGTGGATCATTCGTTGAAAGAATGTACAGACCAAACGAAGTAAGGTTAAGAACCCACCATCTAATGGAAAGACACACTCATCCAAGTACACAATGACTTCATATTATTATTGGTGTACATTAATCTGAAAGAAATATCCTACCATGAACTATGTAATGAAAAATGTTCACTATATTGACTTCAACATAAACATTTCCCGTGGGAAATGGGTCACCCAAATATGAGGTGAGATATGTCTCTCATAGAAATGGGTGCACCTAATCTTGTGTATGCTTCTATGAAATTTTTGTGCACGTTCGTATGTATTATTGTACACATTATGGTATGTAAAATGGGGCACCTACATAGATGCGTATTTCATAGTTAAGAACAAACTTAATTAGGGAAAATTCTTTTCCATCGTGTGGGAACACCTAATTAGATGCGAGGTTTGTCAACTGCAGATAAAATCAATTATGCGTGCTCGAACTAAATTTGCCCTCGTGTAATGATTTTCTACCCATATATGGATAAATCAACAACCCAAATGAAGTAGAATGGTATATATAGATATAAACAAGTAATATTTATTAAGAAATAGAAAAAGAAAATTGCTACCTCATTTAGAGCATTACTACAGTATTTGTTGCTGATTTTATTAAGTAAAGGTTTAAGTTTTTTTTAATGAATATTGCCTCGAGGGTTTGTAGTTTGCATTTTTTTATTTTGTTGGTCTAGGATAGTTGTTTTGGTGATTTGTATTCTTTATATTGTGAATGTAGACAGAAATTTTGTTGTAGATATCATGAAATGGACGAATGGTCAGACATGTGTCATGTAAGGCCTCCTGTTAATGTGAAAAAATTTTATTAAAATAAGCAGACATAATGTTTGCAATTTATTTAATCTGCCTATATATACTTTTTTCTTTTCTTTTAATTCGCCTATCTTTCCTAATTAAGCTAATTCATATTATTGCAATATTACGCATTAATTACTGCAGTATATAATAGAGACGTTAATATTTACAAATTAGAAATTAAAACTGCAATGCTTTTAGCAGATGATGTTCACCAACTTACGGTAAAACGACCTTTTCATTAAATTATGTTGAATTTATATCCACGGGTTTTGAAATACAGTAGCCAAATATATACGGAAAATAATTAAATGCCTTTCGATATTTTCACAGTGAATATTATAATCCACATCAATTTCACACTAGCGAGTACAATGTGACCACCAGCTGAGAAGTATTGGTATAGTTGCCAAGGCAGACTCTTTGCCTTGTCACGGCAACTCGAAAGTTACTGAATGTAGAATTTCAAGTACGTATGGAAATTTGTATGGAACGCTGTAAAGCATAAATGTTTAGCGATTTTGTTCATGAATACAGTAGTTTATATACTTTAAAATATGACTTTTTATGTTGGGTTTTAAGATATATCAAAACATTTTTGGTTATTTAATTCATCATACCATGTTTTAACTTATATTTGAGAACATAAGCAATTAATATTAAAAGAAAATAGAAGGTCGAATGAATATGTGACGCACCCTTACGCTCGCTCCCGTATCGGACTGATTTTGACCGGTTAACAAACGTGGCTTAAGGAGTGAAGTTTCTCATGTGATCGGCTCCAGCAGGAATTTTCTTCTTTATGTGTGAAAAAAATTTGACTTACATCATATATCAATTTTCGATTTCCAATCAAATCAGGATCAAAAATTTTACTTTACACACTGACTTATGAAATTTGCATTGGTCAGGGTTTTAATATTGGATTAGGGATAAGCAAATACCGATCGTTCATATTTGTACTTGTAATGTACTTGGTTCTGAAATGGAGAAATATTGGTTATTTATATTTGAGTCTATTTGAATTTGCTAGGTTTGGGGATATATTAGTCATTTATTTTTAAGTTAGTATTTAGTTGGGTTTTTTTTTTTATAAAAAATTAATCACTTATATTTGAAATTTACTCGGCATGTATAAGATACAAATTCTATATCATCCAACATTTAACTAAAACACACAAAGTAAAATTACACTTTTGCAAAATCGGATTCAAACGACTAAAACATTTTGGGAAACCCAAAAACCCACTTCTACACATGTTAGTTCCTTTGGAACAGTGGTTTCAAAACGGTGCGGCTCACTTCATAGGTAAGGCGCAATAGGATAGCAAGTGAGGCGCAATGATCCTGGTCTTCCAACCATTGAAAATGCCTGTGATATGGTGTGACTATGCCTAACACATTCAGTTAGTCCGTTTCTACAACTCTTGCCGGATCGCGTCAATTGTTGAAAGAGGCGTTGAATAATGCATCCCTTCATCGTATGCAGATGAAAATAAAATCATCTGCTAACGGCCAAGGCGGATAACTTCTTCTATGCGCGGTGTTGCGTCACGGTGTGGGCAACCATAATACTAGCCTCCACAAGTTACTATTCTCTTAGTAACACTTAGTAAGATTTGTATTTCCCTCATAAATACTAGTATCTGTTTACCATTCGTTTACACAAGGTTGTTAGATCGTTGACTCATTGTAACCAATATGCAACAAAGGTTAAAGAAAGGTTACAATTGTAACCAACATGCAAAAAAAAAATTAGAGAAAGGTCAGAATTGTAACCAATATGAAACAAAGGTTAGAGAAAGGTTACAATTGTAATCAATATGCAACAAAGGTTAGAGAAAGGTTACAATTGTAAGCAAAAAAGTTTAGAAAAAGGTTACAATTGTAACCAATATGCCACAAAGGTTAGAGATATTATACAATTGTAACCAGTATGCAACAAAGGTTTGAGAAAGTTTTCAATTGTGATCAATAAGAAACAACGTTTAGAGAAAGGTTACAATTGTAACCAATGAGCAAAAAACGTTAGAAAAAGGTTAAAGTATTAACCAATATGCAACAAATGTTAGAGAATGTCTACAATTGTAACCAATATGAAGCAAAATTTACAGAAAGATAACAATTGTAACCAATATGCTACAAAAGTTACAATTGTATCGAATATACAAAAATGTTTACGGAAAGGTTACAATTATAACCAATATGCAAAAAGTTTAGAGAAAGGTTACTATAGTAACAAGTATGCGAAAAATGTTTGAAAAATGGTAAAATTATCACCAATATGCAACAGAGTTTAGAGGAAGGTTACAATTGTAATCAATATGCAACAAAGATTAGCGAAAAGTTACAATTGTAACCAATATGCAACAAAGGTTAGAGAAAGGTTACAATTGTAACCAATATGCAACAAAGGTTAGAGAAAGGTTACAATTGTAACCAATATGCAACAAAGGATAGAGAAAGGTTACAATTGTAACCAATATGCAACAAAGGATAGAGAAAGGTTACAATTGTAACCAATATGCAACAAGGGTTAGAGAAAGGTTACAATTGTAACCAATATGCAACAAAGGTTAGAGAAAGGTTACAATTGTAACCAATATGCAACAAAGATTAGCGAAAAGTTACAATTGTAACCAATATGCAACAAAGGTTAGAGAAAGGTTACAATTGTAACCAATATGCAACAAGGGTTAGAGAAAGGTACAATTGTAACCAATATGCAACAAGGGTTAGAGAAAGGTTACAATTGCAACCAATATGCAAGAAAGGTTAGAGAAAGGTTACAATTGTAACCAATATGCCACAAAGGTTAGAGAAAGGTTACAATTGTAACCAATATGCCACAAAGGTTAGAGAAAGGTTACAATTGCAACCAATATGCAAGAAAGGTTAGAGAAAGGTTACAATTGTAACCAATATGCAACAAAGGATAGAGAAAGGTTACAATTGTAACCAATATGCAACAAAGGATGGAGAAAGGTTACAATTGTAACCAATATGCAACAAAGGTTAGAGAAAGGTTACAATTGTAACCAATATGCAACAAGGGTTAGAGAAAGGTTACAATTGCAACCAATATGCAAGAAAGGTTAGAGAAAGGTTACAATTGTAACCAATATGCCACAAAGGTTAGAGAAAGGTTACAATTGTAACCAATATGCAACAAATGTTAGAGAAAGGTTAAAATTGTAACCAATATGCAAAAAAGGTTAGAGAAAAGTTACAATTGTAACCAATATGCAACAAAGGTTAGAGAAATGTTAAAATTGTAACCAATATGCAACAAAGGTTACAGAAAGGTTACAATTGTAACCAATATGCAACAAAGGTTAGAGAAAGGTTACAATTGTAACCAATGTGCAACAAAGGTTAGAGAAAAGTTACAATTGTAACCAATATGCAACAAAGGTTAGAAAAAAGTTACAATTGTAAACAATATGCAACAAAGGTTAGAGAAGGTTAAAATTGTAACCAATATGCAACAAAGGTTAGAGAAAAGTTACAATTGTAACCAATATGCCAAAAAGGTTAGAGAAAGGTTACAATTGTAACCAACATGCAACAAAAGTTAGAGAAAGGTTACAATTGTAACCAATATGCAACAAAGGTTAGAGAAAGGTTAAAATTGTAACCAATATGCAACAAAGGTTAGAGAAAGGTTACAATTGTAACCAATATGCAACAAAGGTTAGAGAAAGGTTACAATTGCAACCAATATGCAACAAAGGTTAGAGAAAGGTTACAATTGTAACCAATATGCAACAAAGGTTAGAGAAAGGTTAAAATTGTAACCAATATGCAACAAAGGTTACAGAAAGGTTACAATTGCAACCAATATGCAACAAAGGTTAGAGAAAGGTTAAAATGTACCCAACATGCAACAAAGGTTAGAGAAAGGTTAAAATTGCAATCAATATGCAAGAAAGTTTAGAGAAAGGTTAAAATTGAAACCAATATGCAACAAAAGTTAGAGAAAGGTTACAATTGCAACCAATATGCAACAAAGGTTAGAGAAAGGTTACAATTGTAACCAATATGCAACAAAGGTTAGAGAAAGGTTACAATTGTAACCAATATGCAACAAAGGATAGAGAAAGGTTACAATTTTAACCAATATGCAACAACGGTTAGAGAAAGGTTACAATTGTAACCAATATGCAACAAAGGAGAGAGAGAGGTTACAATTGTAACCAATATGCAACAAAGGATAGAGAAAGGTTACAATTGTAACCAATATGCAACAAGGGTTAGAGAAAGGTTACAATTGTAACCAATATGCAACAAAGGATAGAGAAAGGTTACAATTGTAACCAATATGCAACAACAAAGGTTAGAGAAAGGTTACAATTGTAACCAATATGCAACAAGGGTTAGAGAAAGGTTACAATTGCAACCAATATGCAAGAAAGGTTAGAGAAAGGTTACAATTGTAACCAATATGCCACAAAGGTTAGAGAAAGGTTACAATTGTAACCAATATGCAACAAATGTTAGAGAAAGGTTAAAATTGTAACCAATATGCAACAAAGGTTAGAGAAAAGTTACAATTGTAACCAATATGCAACAAAGGTTAGAGAAATGTTAAAATTGTAACCAATATGCAACAAAGGTTACAGAAAGGTTACAATTGTAACCAATATGCAAAAAGGTTAGAGAAAGGTTACAATTGTAACCAATGTGCAACAAAGGTTAGAGAAAAGTTACAATTGTAACCAATATGCAACAAAGGTTAGAAAAAAGTTACAATTGTAAACAATATGCAACAAAGGTTAGAGAAGGTTAAAATTGTAACCTATATGCAACAAAGGTTAGAGAAAGTTTACAATTGTAACCAATATGCCACAAAGGTTAGAGAAAGGTTACAATTGTAACCAACATGCAACAAAAGTTAGAGAAAGGTTACAATTGTAACCAATATGCAACAAAGGTTAGAGAAAGGTTAAAATTGTAACCAATATGCAACAAAGGTTAGAGAAAGGTTACAATTGCAACCAATATGCAACAAAGGTTAGAGAAAGGTTACAATTGCAACCAATATGCAACAAAGGTTAGAGAAAGGTTACAATTGTAACCAATATGCAACAAAGGTTAGAGAAAGGTTAAAATTGTAACCAATATGCAACAAAGGTTACAGAAAGGTTACAATTGCAACCAATATGCAACAAAGGTTAGAGAAAGGTTAAAATTGTAAACAATATGCAACAAAGGTTAGAGAAACGTTACAATTGTAACCAATATGCAACAAAGGTTAGAGAAATGTTACAATTGCAACCAATATGTAACAAAGTTAGAGAAAGGTTACAATTGTAACCAATATGCAACAAAGGTTAGAGAAAGGTTAAAATTGTAACCAATATGCAACAAAGGTTAGAGAAAGGTTACAATTGCAACCAATATGCAACAAAGGTTAGAGAAAGGTTAAAATGTACCCAATATGCAACAAAGGTTAGAGAAAGGTTAAAATCGCAATCAATACGCAAGAAAGTTTAGAGAAAGGTTAAAATTGAAAACAATATGCAAAAAAGGTTAGAGAAAGTTTACAATTGCAACCAATATGCAACAAAGTTTAGAGAAAGGTTACAATTGTAACCAATATGCAACAAAGGTTAGAGAAAGGTTACTATTGTAACCAATATGCAACAAAGGTTAGAGAAAGGTTACAATTGTAACCAATATGCAACAAAGGTTAGAGAAAGGTTACAATTGCAACCAATATGCAACAAAGGTTAGAGAAAGGTTACAATTGTAACCAATATGCAACAAAGGATAGAGAAAGGTTACTATTGTAACCAATATGCAACAAAGGTTAGAGAAAGGTTACAATTGTAACCAATATGCAACAAAGTTTAGAGAAAGATTACAATTGTAACCAATATGCAACAGAGGTTAGAAAAAGGTTACAATTGTAACCAATATGCAACAAATGTTAGAGAAAGTTTACAATTGTAACCAATATACAACAAAGTGTTAGGGAAAGGTTACAATCGTAACCAATATGCAACAAATGTTAGAGAAAGGTTACAAATGTAACCAATATGAAACAAAGGTTAGAGAAAGGTTACAATTGTAATCAATATGCAACAAAGGTTAGAGAAAGGTTACAATTGTAACCAATATGCAACAAATGTTAGAGAAAGGTTACAAATGTAACCAATATGAAACAAAGGTTAGAGAAAGGTTACAAATGTAACCAATATGAAACAAAGGTTAGAGAAAGGTTACAATTGTAACCAATATGCAACAGAGGTTATATAAAGGTTACAATTGTAACCAATATACAACAAAGTTTAGAGAAAGGTTACAATTGTAACCAATATGCAACAAATGTTAGAGAAAGGTTACAAATGTAACCAATATTCAACAAAGGTTTAGATAAAGGTTACAATTGTAACCAATATGCAACAGAGGTTAAAAAAAGGTTACAATTGTAACCAATAAGCAACAAACGTTAGAGAAAGTTTACAATTGTCACCAATATACAACAAAGTGTTAGAGAAAGGTTACAATTGTAACCAATATGCAACAAATGTTAGAGAAAGGTTACAAATGTAACCAATATGAAACAAAGGTTAGAGAAAGGTTACAATTGTAACCAATATGCAACAAAGGGGTTAGAGAATGGATACAATTTTAACCAATATGCAACAAATGTTAGAGAAAGGTTACAATTGTAACCAATATGAAATAAAGGTTAGAGAAAGGTTACAAATGTAACCAACATGAAACAAAGGTTAGAGAAAGGTTACAAATGTAACCAATATGCAACAGAGGTTAGATAAAGTTTACAATTGTAACCAATATACAACAAAGTTTAAAGAAAGGTTACAATTGTAACCAATATGCAACAAATGTTAGAGAAAGGTTACAATTGTAACCAATATGCAACAGAGGTTAGAAAATAGTTAAAATTGTAACCAATATGCAACAAACGTTAGAGAAAGTTTACAATTGTAACCAATATACATCAAAATGTTAGAGAAAGGTTACAATTGTAACCAATATGCAACAAATGTTAGAGAAAAGTTACAAATGTAACCAATGTGAAACAAAGGTTAGAGAAAAGTTACAATTGTAACCAATATGCAACAAAAGTTAGAGAAAGGTTACAATTGTAACCAATATGCAACAAATGTTACAGAAAGATTACAATTGCAACCAATATGCAACAAATGTTAGAGAAAGGTTACAAATGTAAACAATATGCAAAAAAGGTTAGAGAAAGGTTACAAATGTAACCAATATGCAACAAAGATTAGAGAAAGTTTACTATTGTAACCAATATGCAACAAATGTTAGAGAAAGGTTACAATTGTAACCAATATGAAACAAAGGTTAGAGAAAGGTTACAAATGTAACCAACATGAAACAAAGGTTAGAGAAAGGTTACAAATGTAACCAATATGCAACAGAGGTTAGATAAAGGTTACAATTGTAACCAATATACAACAAATTTTAAAGAAAGGTTACAATTGTAACCAATATGCAACAAATGTTAGAGAAAAGTTACAAATGTAACCAATGTGAAACAAAGGTTAGAGAAAAGTTACAATTGTAACCAATATGCAACAAAAGTTAGAGAAAGGTTACAATTGTAACCAATATGCAACAAATGTTACAGAAAGATTACAATTGCAACCAATATGCAACAAATGTTAGAGAAAGGTTACAAATGTAAACAATATGCAAAAAAGGTTAGAGAAAGGTTACAAATGTAACCAATATGCAACAAAGATTAGAGAAAGTTTACTATTGTAACCAATATGCAACAAAGGTTAGAGAAAGGTTACAATTGTAACCAGTATGCCAAAATGTTAGAGAAAGGTTACAATTGTAACCAATATGCAACAAATGTTAGAGAAAGTTTACAAATGTAACCAATATGAAACAAAGGTTAGAGAAAGGTTACAATTGTAACCAATAGGCAACAAAGGTTAGAGAAACGTTACAATTGTAACCAATATACAACAAAGTCTAGAGAAAGGTTACAATTGTAACCAATATGCAACAAATGTTAGAGAAAGTTTACAATTGTAACCAATGACAACAAAGGTTACAGAAAGGTTACAATTGTAACCAATATGCAAAAAACGTTAGAGAAAGTTTACAATTGTAACCAATATACAACAAAGTGTTAGAGAAAGGTTACAATTGTAACCAACATGCAACAAAAGTTAGATAAAGGTTACAATTGTAACCAATATGCAACAAAGGTTAGAGAAAGGTTAAAATTGTAACCAATATGCAACAAAGGTTAGAGAAACGTTACAATTGTAACCAATATGCAACAAAGGTTAGAGAAACGTTACAATTGCAACCAATATGTAACAAAGTTAGAGAAAGGTTACAATTGTAACCAATATGCAACAAAGGTTAGAGAAAGGTTAAAATTGTAACCAATATGCAACAAAGGTTAGAGAAAGGTTACAATTGCAACCAATATGCAACAAACGTTAGAGAGAGGTTAAAATGTACCCAATATGCAACAAAGGTTAGAGAAAGGTTAAAATTGCAATCAATATGCAAGAAAGTTTAGAGAAAGGTTACAATTGTAACCAATATGCAAAAAAGGTTAGAGAAAGGTTACAATTGCAACCAATATGCAACAAAGGTTAGAGAAAGGTTACAATTGTAACCAATATGCAACAAAGGTTAGAGAAAGGTTACTATTGTAACCAATATGCAACAAAGGTTAGAGAAAGGTTACAATTGTAACCAATATGCAACAAAGGTTAGAGAAAGGTTACAATTGCAACCAATATGCAACAAAGGTTAGAGAAAGGTTACAATTGTAACCAATATGCAACAAAGGTTAGAGAAAGA
>JBBBDQ010001306.1:0-130000 GCA_037127315.1 Ascarosepion bandense
TTCATTTGTGGCCTTAGCAGTACAATCGTATTCATCTGTGGCCTTAGCAGTACAATCGCATTCAGTTGTGGCCTTAGCAGTACAACCGCATTCATTTGTGGCCTTAGCAGTACAACCGCATTCATTTGTGGCCTTAGCAGTACGACCGCATTCATTTGTGTAACAAAGTAGAGAGAGAGAGAGATTGGGAATGTCATTAGAATTTAAAAATCCCACAAAGTATGTATTGGGTGGGGTGTGGGGAATTAAAACAAAAATACATTTCTGAATACATCATTAATGTTCAAATGGCCTTTTCCTAAATTCATAATGAAGTATCTTAATTCTTCATCACCTTAGCAGTTCGAAAACATTCATTTGTAGCCTTAGCAGTACAATCTCATTCATTTGTGGGCTTAGCAGTACAATCGCATTCATTTGTGGGCTTAGCAGTACAACCGCATTCATTTGTGTAACAACGTAGAGAGAGAGATTGGGAGTTTCATTAGATTTTAAAAATCCCACAAAGTATGTATTGGATGGGGTGTGGGGAAGTAAAACAAAAATACATTTCTGAATACAACATTAATGTTCAAATGGCCTTTTCCTAAATTCATCATGAAGTATCTTAATTCTTCATCACCTTAGCAGTTTGAACACATTCATTTGTAGCCTTAGCAGTACAATCGCATTCATTTGTGGCCTTAGCAGTGTAGTTTAAGCGGTACATTGTTATGAATTCATAACCTACGCAGTCTTAAGTTATTTATTCATCAATAATAATAACAATGAATAAAATAATGAAAATAATTGATAAAAACAACAAATCCAAAGAAAATGAATGTTAATTCAATAGCAGAAAACCCAGAAGAAATAAGATTATTTATGTATCGATTTGTGCTTCTTTAAAGTATAGGTCTATTGTGTTGAGAATTGAAAGGTTGCTCTCTGCTTACAGAGGGTAACTTCTCTACACTATGTGAAAACTGTTACATACATACATATGTATGTAGGAATACAGTGTGGGTTTTGTATTGGTGGTTCTCAATTTTATTAAATGATGTTTATATATTAAGGAAAAAGTCTATGGAAGTAAACAATAACTAAACAAGTATTTTTCTCTCTTTGTCATCTTACAAGCTGAAAGCAAAGAATTTATATTTTGCATTTTGAGCAACTTGGAAAGTTAAAGTGGAAAAATAAAGCTAATTCAATCAATGGAACAAAATTGAAATTTTTAAATTCAGGGCTGAAAGTGGCTCTTCACATATTTTATTTGACTCTAACAAAAATATTTAATTCTGGTTTGATCTTAAGATTTGTACTGTACCCAAAGAGAATAAATAAAGGGATCAACCGTTTTAAGGTCACATAAAATGCATATTTAAGTTATTAAACAAACATTAAACTGCTGGTATTATGACTTGGTCAACGGCTATATTGTATTGAATACACCGATTCCTGTCCGATCACTGAAGTTAAGCAACATCGAGCTTGGTCAGTACTTAAATGGGTGACCATTTGGGAATGCTGTAAACGTAAGGACCAAGGATGGTCCACTGGTCCTCCAGGTTCGGGGGTTGGGTGCAGGTCTAACAACCCTGCCCTGTAAAAAACAGTTTGTTCCAGAAAAAGCAACAAAAAGTTGCTGCCCAATGCACCATAGGGGGTGATGGATAAATGATGATGATTATGACTTGAGGATTCTACAAGAGCTTGAAATAAATGACTATGGCATTTGAATTGCAGTGAGCAGTAACCCAGTCGGGTGAGTAAGTTAATTAACACACCTTTGCTTTGATCTGATCAAGTTAAATTACCAAAAAGTGTTAATGTTCTAAAAAGTTTGTCTTGAACAAAGTCAAATCTGGTACATGTGGACAATTAATGAGGATTTAGATGAGGAAGAATTCAAAATGACTGGAAAATAAGGCTGGCACACTTTCTAGCAGACTATGGTATATAAGGCCACCCCACATTTTCCCCCAAAAGTTGATTAAAAAAATGCTGCACAGGTTTTACATGCAGTGTTAAAACATCTGATAGACTAATGTTTACCTAGACACTATACTACCAATTCTTGCATTTTTTTTTATAATCATATCGCCCCCAAGCAAGGCATTTTACTGCCACTGTTTTGCAGAGGGTTACATAAGAGAAAAGTTATGAAAAAGAGTGACAGGTTATTGAAGGTATCAGGAAGTGGGTAAAAGAAGGATGAGAATACTGATGAGAGTGGAGTGGACGAAGAAAGGAGCATGAGAGAGAGGATGCAAGTTAGTGAGATAGGAGATAACTAATGACATTACATTTAAATTCTTAGAGATTATAGCTGTCGGAAAAGTAAGTAAATTTAACTTCATAAAAATAAACAGAGATGGCAGTCTTGCACTAAATACAGTAAAAGTTTCTTAATAGAAATAAATCATGAGAAAGAAAAAAAAATGCACTGATGATCCATTATCCAAGATGCACCTTCCTAATGACAGAATATGTAATTATTTGCTTGGTTGACAGAGATATTTTGGATGTTCTATGCAAGAAGCTTACAGATACTTCACACATGCTGGGATAAGTATTTACTAAATTTTTTTTGACACAAGGTCATTATTATTGGGTACCCGATGAGGAAAGAAGACAATGGCTGTAATACATTATTTACATTGTTTGGACTGTTATCCTCATCTTTATTGCCATATCCACAATGTTTCGCCCGTTGTATGCTCTGGCCATCTTCAGGTGCTTGGAATTTTGAACCAAACACTTTATTTCGATCACTAGGGTATATAATTCTCGTTCCAAGTGCCATTCCACTTCCAGATATCATGTAGTTATCTCCCTTTAAATCAACTCTCTAAGTTATTTGCCAAGTATTGAACTCACAACTCTTTGTGTCAAGTCACCAATGCTTTTATCCACTAGGCCATATGTTCTGAAGGACATCGTTTTATGAATTCTTTGGATTTATAAACCTAATGTCTCAGTAACTATTTTTTGCCAAAACCCATATTGCAATCTTTGAGGCTAATGATTTTCTGTGGCACTCTGTATTACTGGTTCCCATAAACACCTGAAGAAAGCCAGAGCATACAACGGCTGAAACAACGTAAATATGGCAATGAAGATGAGAATAACAGTCCAAATAATGTTAATACTACCTCATCTCAGAAGTATAGTCAAACATGCTAGTAATAGTTTACTAAATATTTCTCTACAGTGAGGTGCGTAAATGGATACTTACTTAGCTGAGCTTAGTATGATACAAAAATACAAGCTGAGAGCACCCAGCAAGACTAAATATCTAGCTAGTTCTACAATGAACTGGAATAAACAGGAATCCTCTGTATAGTGCCAAAAGGTTTTTTCCGCCTGAAACAATCCTGCACATATATAAATCTATCATCCGCCCATGCATTGATTTCTGCTGCCATCTCTGGTTGGGTGCTCCTGCTATCTACCTAGGTGTCCTTGACAAAATCCAATGGAGAATCTGTAATGTAACAGATCCTGACTTGGCAGCTCAGATACAGTCAATTTCTCACCGGCGCAATGTGGCTTCCCCGTGTCTCTTCTATAAATACTTTCACGGTTTCTGCTCCAATGAACTTAGCTCACTGAAGCCCCTATATATAAATTTACTCAAGCCACAAAATTAGCAACTAGGTCCCACCCTTTTACTGTGAAACCAATAAAATGTAAATGCAAATTCTACTCCATCAGCTTCTTTTCTCGCACTTTCCGCCTGTGGAATTCCCTTCCATTTACTTGCTTCCCCGACAGCTACAATAACTTTCCTATGTAACCCCTTGCAAAACAGTGGCAGTAAAATGCCTTGCTTGGGGCAATACAATTATTAAAAAAAATTGATATACTATTATAATGTGGATATAAAGTGGGGGATCAATTCTACATTACAATCAATATATAAAATGATTCCTCACTTTATGGCCACAGTCATCCTTCTCTTACCCACTTCCTGATACCCCTATAACCTGTTACTCTTTCTCATAACTTTCCTCCTATGTAACCCCCTGTAAAACAGTGGCAGTAAAATGCCTTGCTTTGGACGATATGATTATTAAAAAAAAAAAAAAAAAAAATATTCAACAGACTAATATTTATTTAAATGACTGAATACATTTCATCTAGTTTTCTATATTTTGTAACCTTCATTAGGATTAAAAGACATTTCTGACCCATTTTCATTATAAATTTCTACATTTCATTACTTATTATATTCTTAAATAATTTATTAAATGGTATAGAACGTGATTGACTGATTAATTTGTTTAACAGCATATCAACTCGTTATGGATCATTTAATGCCAAAATATAAGAAAAATATTTTGAACACCATTTCATGGCTTCTCTTAAATATTTTATGAATGCAATTGTATGCCTTCAACTATAGATAAATATATTGCTGGTAATTTTGCTTTAAAATTGTATTGCTGTTAATTTTATTATAAATATGTATTTTTGGTAATTTGTTTTATATAAATATGTATTTTTATAGTTTCGTAGTATCTTTTGTTTTGTTTTAGTATTCACTATTTGCCCTTAAGGATCTTTGTTGTGGTGCAGTGAATATCAACTCAGAACTACCCATCAGGGAACTGAGTTCAAATTCCAGTTGAATTCCTTGCATTTGCTTATGCACAAGTACCCTTGGAATCCGTATTAATCCATCACTTCCTTCCAGTTATGGGTTAAATAATAGGACAGATTGGGTTCTATAGCCTTGGCTGGCAACCAGTCTACCACAGAAAGCAATGGCAACCTACTGCGGGATAATCTTCTGCCCAGTCAGTCATGTCTTTTTCGAGACATGATCGCCCAAAGTATGTATCACGTATGGCACTTAACTGACTGATTTTCCCATAGGTGTGACCCTAATAAGTAGTACTACCCCAGATCTGGTTGGACCAACAGCAATTAAGAGTTGGTTCCACGCTCGTCAAAACCCCCAATCTCCCAATCAGTGGCTTTGCTGTCAGGTGCAGTTTATTGTCATACCCAGAAATAGGTAAAGAACTTGAGTATAGCTTGAAGTCGATTGATTTAGTTTGGTCTACAGTAAGTATATCAACACCTCAATGTATTATTTAATACAAGATTTTTACAATAGATTTGTATGAATAGAATATGTATTCATTGTAAGAAATCTGTTTGTAGATTAGGTTTGGGTTTATTTTGTTTTACGAAATATCAACAACACCTCAATGTGTTATTTAATGCTGACAAGATTTTTACAATAGATTCGTATGAACAGAATATGTATTCTTTGTAAGAAATCAGTTTGTAGATTAGGTTTCATTAATATATTTTTTGTAAAGAGGGTTTTGTCGAGAGTCAAATGTACGGCTGGTATGTATTTTTTTTTTTTTTTTCAAAAAAATATATTGCTAGAATTTTTACTATAAAAATCTATTCTTCTATTTTTGGGGATTAACTATTTGTTCAGAGCTGGGACTCTAACAGGTGCTACTACCCCAGGCTAGGGTGGACTTGGTAACAGCAATTAAGAAGTGGTACAAGTGTCTTGAGTCTTGTTTAAGCTTCGAAACTGAAATGAACTCAAATTTGAAAGATAAAACAAAATGAAAAGTGCAGTTTTATCTGTTGAGGAGAAATCAAATGATATTTGTGACATGATTTTGTTGAACTATTAACTACATAAGAAAATGAAGAGCGGGGGGGGGGGGGGGGAGAAGAATGATGATGATGATATTACTTGTGAAAAAGTTCAACAGATTCAATGTCCGACTGCAAACATCAAAGCAATGTTTGACAAATGTTTAAGTTGGATGTGCTTTAAAAAAGAAGCTATTTTAGGGTGTTAACAGCATTTTTCAGGAAAAAAAAATTTTAAAAAAATAAAAAATTTGAAAATGATAAACATGTTAACTTTCTTTCCAAAAATGACTTTTTTTTTTTGACATTTTTTTTTAAAGCTATTTTATTATCTGGAATGTTGAATTATTAGAACATATTTTTTCAAACCGTTTCAAGAAATCTGGATAATGAAGGGATAACTGTAATGTTTTAAGGAAAAAGTGGTATAAAGCTTCAAGAATTTATACTAATATTATTCCTCTTGTTAAGCTTTTTTAATTTCTTTGTAAGTTACGTTTTCAGTGTAGCATCCAAATATTAATGTTCAAAGTGATAGGCAAACTTTTATTATATTACAATTTATGATATTTACTCAGGTTTTAAACTTCAAAGCGTTATTTTTCCTGAATATTTTCGATTTTTAAATCCTGTATTCAAATGTGTTTCAAAACGAAACTCTAGCTGCAAATAAATAATCAACAGCTCTTTTCCCTTTTTGCATTTTTTAAGAGAATGTAAATTGTTTAAACTCTGTATTTACCCTTATTTACCTGCTACGCCCAGTGTCGGGATCATAAACACGACGGATGACACTCTGCTGCTTTTCCCATTCTTCTTTTGTCATTGGTTTCAGGACACGAGGACTTGGTCCTGGAAGGGCATCTAAACAAAGAAAAAAAGAACATCATTAGCACATATTATTTATGACAGTACTAGCAGCATAGCCCGGTGTTGCTCGGGTGTAATGAAAGCTTTAAAACTAATCCATGGTCCTAGAGCTCAGACTCAGCCTAAAGAATATTTGTGTTAAATTTGGTGAGAATCGGATAAAAATTGTGGATTTGTATAAAGGACATACAGACAGATAAACAGACACACACACACAACTTCTTGCCTTTTATATATATTACCGATTTTCTGCACTGTTGTAAGAACTGCAACCTTGAAACTTCTGAATATCATTTCTTATGTCTTTGTCTATGAGTGTATCAAATTTGATTAAAATCGGACTACTCCTTCTATAAACTGATTTTTTCAATTAACGATTTTCAATATTTATCAGGGGTACCTCAACACAAAACCTAGCTAAGAACACTTGCAGATGCTTATAGTACAACTGTGTAAATTTTCAAGAAAATCGGTTCAGCCGTTTCGGAGTCTATAGGTAACAGATACATACACACACACAGACAAAGTTCCATTTATAAATAAGTTTAGATCAGTGCCTTTAACAAACTGGAGTAATTGTTTATATGAAATTTTAAGAGATTTTAGGAAGTGGAAAGAACCAGAACTTCTCAGGACCCACTCCACCAGGAGATTCTTACAGCTTGAGAAAAAAAAAGTGAAATCTCAAGAAATGATCCATTTCTTGATGTACCAACCTTCTTTTGCTTTGGCTTCTTGCCCATGTGGATTTGTTGGATTTTGTGTTGCAGGGGCAGCACTAGGTTTAGGCAAGACTTGACACCGTTTCTCTTCCCCTTTTTTTTCATTTCCACCAGAAGATTTGCTCACTTTTTCTTCTTTCTTTTCTTTCTTGTGTTTCTTTCTGTGCTTCTTTTTCTTCTTTTTTTTCTTTTCTTTCTTCTCTTTTTTATGCTTTTTCCTTTCAGGAGAAGCAGAATGGCTCCTAACAATGCACAACAAGAAATATATCAAAATAAAATAAAAACAATGCATTTATAATAAGACCTGTTCTGAAAGTATCCAAGTCTGATAAATATTTCAAAAACTGGTTGCTGGCACTGATACAGCTTGGTAATCAAAGAGGACCTTAACACACATGCATGAAGAAACATTCTCTTGCAAGATTACTATAGATTGAACTTTTGTGTCCTTTGAATCTATAATGAGCAAATGGGTAGATTCTTCACAACACACATGGGTTTTTTTTTAATAAAACATTGCATCACCTGATAGGTACCTTGGGACTATTTTTCTCCAAAGCTTAAATAGCTGTTGAAATGCTATGGATAAGTTTAAGAGGAATGAAGCAACTGACAGCAATTCCAAAAGAGGATTTTGTAGATAGTTTCTTAAAAACAATAAAGATGGAACAAGTGTTCAAAATCTTTACCAGGTTCACTTCCTAAAAGATTGCTTGGAAGTGTTTTTTTTTTTGTTTTGTTTTTTTTTGCTAACAGTATATAGCTGTATACTTTCCAGGTTGATTGTATATTCATACAAACATCTGATAATATTTTCCACAACTTAAATAGTTAAGGCATCATCTACAAGAGATGAGTTCTTGAATGGAAAGGTGAGGACAGATCTTCAGTGATTCGTTACTGTGTTGGATTCTCTACTTTTGGGCGGAGAGGAACCCACACGAGGCTCTGGCAAAGAGTAGAGTCTCGTGTGGGGTAAATAAACAAGAGACTAACCTGGCCTTGTACAGGGTCTCCAGGATATTTTTGGCTGAGTTTAAGGGATCAGAATCCCCACTTTAATTGACCTTGTGTCCCATCGACCTTGGGCATCTGCCCTATAGTGGGAAGGTGGTAAATATCAGATGTAGCCTCAAGTATTGGCTGGAACTATTTATTCCAAATTCCCATTATATATATATATATATATATATATATATATATATATATATACACACACACATATATAAGATGATTTAATGTTATTATCATTCATTTTTTACTAATATTTCCCTAGATCTAACTTTAGCTACTTGTTAACACCTAATAATAAGATACAGAAATCTCAAGTTGCCCAAATTTCTTAGATGATGCTTAGCCAATTATACCCTAAATATCATATAAAGATTGTAAATAATAAAATAACCTATGCAATAATTTAATTCAATCAAATACACCAAGATATCCATCCTCTGTAGACACCAAAAACCTTTCAAAAACACACGCTTTTTTAAACAACAATCAAAACTATCATCATAAAATTTACCCCCCAAATTAATTTCATACATTTCATTCCACAGTTAATAAAAGAAACCACCACATACTTGACTAAAAATCTAGCAAACATACATTACAATTTCTTCCGTATTACCATCTTTAAGAATTAGACACACAATATATAAATACAATTAATGGAAACAAACAGCATAGAATACAAAATACTGAAGAAAACTATTCAATAACTAGCAGTATAGCCCGGCGTTGCTCGGGTGTAATGAAAGCTTTAAAACTAATCCATGGTTCCTGGAAGCTCAAGATACTTTGGATGTTGGCACGAAAGACTAAAAAGCAATAGTTGTTTCCAGTTAAAGTGAAACCGTAGACTGAAAGAAAAATGAATGGATGTAAGTCAAATTTTGATTTCCTGGTATCGATATCAAATAAGTTTTTTTCATTGTAAACTGAATTTTGAAGGCTAAATAAGTCCTCTAAGTAAATGGTATCACAGCTGAGACTAAGAACTACAATCATACCTACTTAGAGCCAAACCCAAAGCAAAAACTAAAATAAAAGGGCTGAAAAAATACAGACATACAAGCAGAAAAACAGACACAAACACAAACATCTTGCCTTTTATATATATAATCAATTTTCTGCACTATTGTAAGAACTGCAACCTTGAAACTTCTGTATATCGTTTCTTATGTCTTTGTCTATGAGTGTATTAAATTTGATTAAAATCGAACCACTCCTTCTATAACCTGATTTTTTCAATTATCGAAATTTGATATTTATCGAGGGTACCTCAACACAAAAGCTTGCTAAGAACACTCGCAGACACTTATAGTACAACTGTGTAAATTTTCAAGAAAAGTTCAGCCGTTTTGGAGTCTATAGGTAACAGACATCAGACACACAAAGTTCCAGTTATAAATAAGTTTAGATTAGATTAATTTCCAAAAAATTTCTGATTAAGCAAATACATTTTCTCATATGTTCCTTATTTCATCTTAAACAATTATTCATTTTTTGAGTATTTTTTTGTATACTGTTCATCTCATTTCTGTTGATTTCTATCATTTTTCATTCTATGATCTAAGAAGTAGTATAGACGTTTGTTTAGTGGCATATCAATTCATTATGGGTCATTTAATGCCAAAATTTAATTTTCTTGAGGGCATTAGTAATTTGTACACAGTACAGCACCAACACCAAGCTCAAGCTATACCAGAGCTGTGTTGTATCTACTCTCCTCTATGGATCTGAGTGCTGGAGAATGACTTAAGGCGGATCTCGCCAAACTTCGATCCTTTCACACCATATGCCTCCGACAAATACTGAGAATATTTTGGCCAGAGAAGATCTCCAATGAAGACCTGTTGAAAAGATGCAAACAAGAGAACATGAGCACCATCATTACAAGAAGGCGGTGGAGATGGATTGAACATGTGCTCTGGAATGATCCACAGTCAATCACAAGAACAGCACTGCACTGGACCCCAGATGGCAAAAGAAAGAGTGGGGAAAAATTAAGAATGACATGGTATGATGAAGAATGAGATGAAAGCCATGCAGCACTCTTGGGGTTCATTGACTAGTCTGGCCCAAGATAGGCAGAGGTGGAGAAGCTTTGTTGCTGCCCTACACACCATTGGGTGTAACGGACAATGATGATTAGTAATTTCTTCTACACAAATGTATTGTTGGTAATGTTTTTGCTATGAAAATGTGAGACTGGTATTTTTATACTTAACAGTGTTTTGACCATGGCTGGGACCCTAACAGGTGCTACTACCCTAGTCAGAGTGGACGTAAGAACAATAGCAAATACGAGGGGGTTCCATGCTCATCAAAACCTCCCAATCAGATGCTGCGCTGCTGGATGTATATTATTGCAAACCCAGAATACAGTATAGATCATTTATATTTACACCTGAAATTGCTTGCTTAATTTACAATCATTGGGGTCATAGGCAAACCACAGAACTCCAGCTGTAGCAGAAATGGTGTGCACTTCTTCCAAGGAGACGGAGAAGGGGTTCTTTTTTTTTTTTTTTTTTTTTTTAATGTTTTTACTGCTTGAAATCATTATAAAATAATTTCATTTCCTTCATTTTTAAAGTATTTACATTATTCAGATTATTGTCCTCATCTCTGTTGCCATTTGTACAACGTTTCGGCCGTTGCACCCTCTGGCCTTCTTCAGTTGCTAGGAATTCCGATCCAAACCCTTA
Organism: Ascarosepion bandense; assembly: GCA_037127315.1. Classification (NCBI taxonomy): domain Eukaryota; kingdom Metazoa; phylum Mollusca; class Cephalopoda; order Sepiida; family Sepiidae; genus Ascarosepion; species Ascarosepion bandense. Next base: position 10,919 of record JBBBDQ010001306.1, read on the forward strand.
AGGACACAAGGTCCAGTGGATATAGACATTGACTTGACTCTTAGAGTTGTGAGTTCAATACCAGGTTACAGCAGTGGTGAACAAGTAACTTGCAGGGTTAGAGGGAGATAACTCATGACTTTCAATTGAGGCTTTACACAAGGAATGAGAATGATATACCCCACTGATTGTAATAAAGAGTTTGGTTCAAAATTCCTAGCACCTGAAGAAGGTTGAAACATTGTACAAATGGCAACAAAGATGAGGACAATAGTCTGACTTATGTAAACACTGTAAATACTACCTCATCTCAGAAATATAGACAAATACTTAATTTTTGTCTCAACTTCTGAGATGAGAAATTATCATTATTTGCATATGGACTATTGCCCTTATCTTTGCTGTTGTTATCACAACATTCTGATTATTGTGATCTGCTGCCTTCATCAGGACTTTCTTGATTCAAGTAAACTACCAGAAACATTGTAATAAAAACAAAAGATGGAGGCAATAGTCCACACCACATTGTAAACAATTCCTTTATTTAGTAATGTTTTATAATTCTGTTGAGTATGAAATGTGAAAAGAAAAAAAAAACAGAATCTAGTTCTGTCTGATTCCTTTTGGAATAACAATAATTTCACAAGTATTTATCGCTAGACCTTAACATGACTAAAATTAAAATTCATAGTCAAAGATGAATATAGATCAAAAAGGTTTTATAAAAATTAAAAAAAAAAAATCAGTCAAAATTGAAATTAATAAACAAATGTAATATTAAACAGATTTTGTCTCTGAATCAAAATAATTATTTCATAATTTTTCTTTTAAAACAAAAATGTTGTAATACTGATCTATAAATTCAGTTTAGTATTTAATTTAAGGAAATCTCCACAATATTAATTTTTTTGCTCGTGAATCAATTGTGGAAATCAGGAGTTATCTTCCCTTGAATCACGTTAAAAAGAGTTAAGAAGGAGCCATTGTTTGCAGGGGCGTAAATCACATATTATCCGATTGCCGCCTTCCTAATGATAGGTTTTTCTATGAATAAGCATCATAATTATCCTGTTTTATACGGCGGACAATTGCTGACAAGCTTTCAGAAATGAAGAACCTTGAGTTCCTTGACATGTAATAGAAAAAGAAGCATTTCTAGTTTTTAAAAGTTCGTTCAGGTGTTAAAAAAATAAATTGACCCATTTTCTTTTTGTTAATCACAAAATCAAAAAGAAAACGTTTAGTTTGTTTTTTATTTCTATGTTTTCAATGTACAAAAATATAAAATTTTCTATGGACAAAAATATTTCTCTACCTGTAACTATTTTCTTTGGATGTCGGTCGAAAAATAAATGGAGTTGTTTGTGTCAGAGTTGCTTCCCTGAAATGCTAGACCTGATAAGAGGGGTAAAAACTTGATGTTGGCCGATTGCTAGGAAGTTCCAACAGTAGTGGGTGTTCTTTTATTATAAAAATTTGTCAAACTAAGCCAAGTTTTGCAAATCCTTCTCATAGAGCCTACTTAGCAGCTGAAATGGATGAATATTTCCCATCAGTCTTTGTAGCTGGTGTTCAAACCCAAGTAAATATCAATTATGAATGCTGAGTTTTCAAGGCAATTATTCGAGATACTTCTCGTTTGAACACGTTTTTTTTTTGTATTTTCAATCTATTTCTCCAAGTGAGGTTATAATCTGAGTTTAATAAAGTAAGATATAACCTAATGACTAATAGATGCAGTTTTAACCTTACAAAGGTTACTGTTCAAAATCAGAATTTTAAAATGCTAATTTTCAGGTCAGCTATCCTATTTGAAAAATAAATCAGAGTGTATACCAGTTTCTTAATTCCAATTCAACACCGAGTTAATGATTCAGATTAACTGTTAATCTAATACACAATCATCGGAAGTTCTAAAATATTTTTTCCAACCAAAACCTATAAATTGAAACTTGCACCGATCATTATTAAGTTTTGTAATTTGTTAATTCATATTTCTTTCATCTTTATTTACTTTATTTGAATAGTGAATGAAGTTATTGTATTGTCAACCAATATTTTTTTAATCATTTCTTTCATCTTAATTTATTTTCATTGCAAGTACTGAGGATTTCTGTTTACGGACCTTAGTAGATTGGGAATTAAAAACAAAACAACTTTAACTCGTATACTCATTCTGGCTGATTTAGTTTTGGTATATTTGTTGGCTGATCCAGTCTTACAGGTTTCCTTGAGTTTTCTGAATTAAGCCATTTCACTTCACAACAATAAACGCGGTTGTATTGTTGTTTCTCTCTCGACAATGCAGCTAGAGTTTGTTTGGCTTATGTGTGGCCAAAAGTTCCTAAAAGCCAAAACAAAAGGATAAGGAAATGTTTGTTTTTTTAAATTTATTTAAAAAAAAAAAAGAAAAGTGTAAAAAGCACACATCTAATTCATCAGTGATTTGTTTTCACATGTTTTAAAATGATTCTCGATCTGGGAATCAAAGCTTTTTAGAAACAGCAGTAAGAATTTGACTGATTTGTTTTTTTATGGCTTATCAACTTTTTGCAGGTTATTTAAAGCCAGAAAATATTTTTAGGTTGTGAGAATTTTTTTTATCATAATGATTCATTGATAAAAGTCATACTAATTAACCTATAGCTAGGGAGAAGAGGTGAATCCCTACTTTTCCCAAGGATAATTTGTAAGTGATTATTAATGAATGAACTAAAACTGAATTGGAAGTCGGCTTTCTGAATTGCAATCCGTCTTTGCACCACCCACACAGCACCTGACATTCCCAAACGCTTACCCATCTAAGTATTAACGAATCCCGATGTTGCTTAACTTTGGTGATCAATTGAGAATCAAAGTTTCAACGGGATATGGTCGTAAGCCACAGAAGCATAAAAATCTCTACTGAATTGAGGAAGAAAAGGGCAAATATGCCAAAAACAAAGTGGGGAGAAAATTAATTAAAATCAATTTAATGCTGTGATTATTAAGCCTGAAATAACATGGAATAAACAATGACACGTCTTAGAATTGCATATACCCAAAAAGACAAATGCGAATAATGTCAACCTCAGAATTTCAAGTAATATGGAGTCTGTGCAGAAAGTATCCAGACATTAAAAAAAAAAAAACTACCAAGCACTTTCTCTAAAATACTCCTCTTGAGATCTCACACTCTTTTACCCTTTACAATATTACATCCATAAGTTTTTTTTTTCCAAAATATTCTTTCAGGATCACAATCAGCTGCTTACATTCCCCTTTCTCACCCAAGGCATTTTTTTTTAGTGATTTTAGCTTAAGAAAAAGCCAGAATTCACAGAGAACCTAATCTGGATTGCAGGAATTAACAAACCTGGCGGAGGCGATGCTTTCACAAAAACAAAACAAAACACTACTTAGTCACTATAAGAAGAAAAAATTTATTTAATTATTACATTAGTCATTATGCAAGTCACACAACTCATTAATTAGCATCTCATCACTACCAAAATGTCTCTCTTTAATTGGTTGCCAAGTTACATCAAGGCTGCGCAACAGGTTCTCAATTTATATTTTGATACTTTCTGGACAGATATTTTATTTCAATCAGGTCGATATTAAGAAAAACAATTTCGTTTTTTATTGCTCCTGATTCGTACAGGATTGATAGTGTTGTACAACACACATTCTGGCTAACAAGTTTTTTACTTTTTAATATACTTGTCTTGTTTGAATTTGAGATTAAATCATTAAAAATATTTAATATTTTTATTATTAAAATTAATAATGACTGATATATTATAAAAGATAAAGTATTTTTTAAGTAGTTTAATGTATAAAAATAGATCTACAAAAAAAAGAGACAATTGTTTTTTTGTTGTAACTTAGTTTCTCTTTCCAGTACACGAAGTGCAAAGTAGGACAAGTTAAACTGTTTCTTCCTGTGAGTGAATTGAGGCTTGAAGTTGGAGGAGGATAATTAGCAGGGCACTTGCTTAAACTTATTCTCAATTTAAGTTTGATTTTGTTTTTTTTATCGCTTTAGTATTCTTCAATAAAGAAGGAAAAATATATATATAATTTTCTCCTGTCTTGTACTTTTCCTAAAACAAAAATTAATGTTTTAACTTAAGTATTTTACTAGAAAGAGTGTTTTACTTTTGTTTTAAAACAAACATTTGAATGTTATTTTAACACTTGGTGATCGACTCAGTCTAGTCTGTTTAGGTAAAAAAATATATATATATTTTTACTAATTATTGTGCAACTGGCTTAATTGTTATTGTTTATGCAAATGTTTTTGATTTTTAAGGTTTTGAAAGCTGCAAAGCAAGCAAGTGATGCTGTTAAAACTTTTTTTTAAGTCGTTCTTTGAATATGAAACGAATTTCAAAAAAATAAAAATAAAAGCCTTTATTTTACACTTAACTGTTGTTGATTTTTAGTTTTTTATTTTTTTTATTATTTTTTTAAGCAAAAAAGAAACAACACTTCTTACCGGGACCTTCTTTTTCGCTTTGAGTGACTTTTGGACCTTTTAAAGTTGCCAACGTCACTACTGCTACTACTACTGCTTCCACTGCAACTGCTACGACTATGTTGACGATGACGACGATGTGTTCGAGAATGGCTGGACGACTGAGAAGAAACTGATGAATCCTTACTTGAAGACCGCCCTCTTTTCTGCTGACTACTGTCTGTATTTTTTACCACAGGACCCGAACTGGACAATTCTTTATCCTTTTGTTGTCGATCCTTCGAAGACGAGTTGGACCTGGGCTGGGACGAACTTCGACTCTTGTGTTTTTTCTGCGATTTGGACCCGTGTTTGTGCTTCTTTGACTTGCTTTTATCTTCCCGGTGTCGCTCCCTGGATCGGGAACGGGATGCAGGCTTGCTGGTGGAAGGCATTTTTCTCTTCCACCAATTTCGCTTCGTCGTTTATCCGATAGAAAATATTTAAAATTGGGCGTAAATCATAAACAATGTGTAATGTAGATAACAATGGTGGCTGCCATGCTTGTTTAATAAAAAAGTAGAAATGGATTTCCGTTAGTACCAACAAAGCGAAACGAAATTTTTATATAATTGTCTTCTTTTACTTTTTCTTGCGAATCTTTCGTAGAACTAATTTTTTATTTATTTTTGTGCTTATTTTAAAATGTCTCGTAATTAAAATAAATAAAAATGATAAAAGAACGATGAATGAAGTTGTCAGGATATGTTTTTTATGGTTTCTTTAATTTACACTGGAAAACTAAAAAGTGTGTAAAATTGTAGTCAGTATAAGGCTTCCTTTTTGTGTGTAAGTTTACAATACATTGTTTTGTTGTTGATATATAATAGTGGGGAGCCCAGAACAGGAGTCCTGGCACAAATAAATTAAATACAACAGATTTTTTTTTTATTTCAAACGTTGCAGATTGCCTTATCTGCATGAAAAAAAAATCTGGGAAAATACATGTTAAAAGCTAAAATACCTGTTACCTGTGGGAAGCAAACTTATGAGGTGTACTTAATAAAAGTTTAAAAAGTTCTCGACCAGACAAACTCCCTCCAACTTCAAATTAATATTTCAATGACCAAATATCAGAATACTGATTTTGGGAAGTGAATCAAGTCGAGAATCCAAAACAAAACAAAAAAATCCTTGGAAACTTTCAACATAAACAGAATTCAAAGTGAGGTTGATTTTATTACAAATTACTGGAACCTAGAAAACGTGTTACTGTTAGGAATTGACTCATCTCAATGCTGAATTGGTGCAGAAAATACATTTTCCTAGTAAATACCTGTCTTCATATTGCAAATGTTCAAAGAACTGGGATAGAAAGTTTTTCTGCATGCAATGCCTTCTCCAGATATGTTGCCATCAGACACCTTATTTATTGAATGACCCACGTATACTGGACCAAAATAAATCAAGACATTAAAAGGAAAAATATGGAGAGGTTGTGCTCTGGCAACAAAATTACCTACCATGAAATTACAACCTTGGACAAAGACAGATACTCTGTGTTCAAGACTGCACATAGCTTTGGCAGGTCTAATAAATAGATCACATTATCTGGTGGTAATGGATAACTTTACGAAGTGGCCTGAAATTTGTAAATGCAAAAAACCAATTTCCATGGTTACAGGGAATGTTTTTACAAGATATGGCATTCTCAGATAACAGTACATAATTCACAGCTTACAAATTTAAAGAAATTTATAAAATGTTCTTGATTGAACTACCCTGATGTATCACCCAAGGTTAGACAGGCAAGCTGAATGATTTGTGGATACATCTAAGAGAGCTTTGAAAAAAAGCAAGTAATGATAAAGTGAGTGAAGATGCACGACAAAAACTCTTGAAAGTATACTAGATAACACTGAATCCTAGTACACCAACAGGCATGTCATTGGCAGAATTGATGTTCACAATAAAAATTAAATTGGTATTGGACAAGTTGTTGTTTTTCTATGTGCCTTGTTCTTTCAGGATGCAGACGATCATGGCCTTCCACGTCTCCCTATCCCTGGTGGCTCTTAGCATGCTTTCTCCTCTAAGATCTCACAACCCCCATTCTGTTATCCACTTGGTCAGGCCCTTCAAATATGTTATCCACTGCTTTCCTCTGTCTCTTGTTTCCCTCTATCTGGTTTGTTAGTATCAGGTTCTCCAAGTCCTCTTTTCTCATTGCATATCCTCGGAACTTCAGTTGTCTCTTCCTGATGCTCAGTATTAATTTCCTTTTCGTTTCCATTCTTTCTAACACTTCATCATTGCTCAGTCCATAATATCCGCAGCATCCTTCTGTAGTACTACATTTCAGCTACTTCAAGTTTTTCCTTCATCTTTGATGATATTGTATAACATTCGCTGCCATATTGAAGAACTGACATCACATAGCAATCCAGTACTCTCTTCTTTCTTTCTAGTGAAATTGTCCTGTTTCTTAATACTTTACCCAACTTCTGGAATGTATCCTTGTGCTTTTGTATCTCAGGAATATAATTGTATAGAAACTGCTGTGACCACAAAGTGAGGGGTCTGTTTATATATTAATTGTAATATGGAACTGATCCCCCACTTTATATCCAGCATATTTCTGTAGAACCACATTTCAGTTGCTTCAAGTTTTTCCTTCATCTTTTATGATATTGTCCAGCATTCATTGCCATATTGAAGAACTGACATCACATAGCAATCCAGTACTCTCTTCTTTGTTACCAGATCAAAAAAGAATAAGAATGGACAACAAAAAAGACAAGATTTTTCAAAATGGATGAAAAAGTGTTTTTCTGAATAAAGAGAAAAATTGTGGGAAGATGGCGTAATAAGGTCATGAATTGAAAAAATGATTTATATGCTGAAAGGAAAAAAATAGAAACACAAAAGGCATTGAAATCAGTTAAAGAAAAGATTTACTGAAGAAAGGATCACAAGAAAGGAAGAACCTATGCAAGTACTGTATGATATCTATGCTGTACTAACACTTTATGAATTCATTAAACTGTAATGTGATTGATACCGACTTGGCAGCTCGGCTGCAGTTGCTATCTCACCGGCGTGACGTTGCTTTCCTGTGCCTCTTCCATAAATACTTTCACGGCTTCTGCTCCAATGAACTTAGCTCACTGGTGCGCCCTATGTATGAATTTATACAAGTTACTAGACTAGCAAGTAGGTACCACCCTTTTACAGTGATACCGATAAAATGTAACTGCAATTTCTACTCCAACAGCTTCTTTTCTCACACTACCTGCCTGTGGAATTCCCTTCCCTATACTTGCTTCCCCGACTGCTACAATCTCCAGGAATTTAAATGTAAGGTCAATAGTTATCTCCTATCTCACTAACTCATATCCATTCTCTCAAGCTCTTTTTCCATCTACTTCACCCACATCCTTGATATTCTCATCCATCTATTACCCTCCTCCTGACATCCCCCTTAGCCTACTCCTCTTTTTCACCACTTTCCCCGATGTAACCCCCTGCGTAATAATGGTGGTAAAGCTGCCTTGCTTGAGGTGAAATGATTTTAAAAAATGTACAAGTATAAGTACCAGAAAAAGGGAAAAATACAGAAAAATTAATGGCTGACCCAAAACAAAAGAAATACAAAGTTCAGTATGTGGTGAACTCACCAGAACAGCAAGGGAGCAAATACTAAGAAATAAAATATTTAAGAAAATAAAAAAATCTCAAAAGAGGGTATGTTGTGGAGTAAATTAGACACCCCCAATGACAAATGAACTTGTAGTGATACCGACCGAGCAAAAGCGATGGACCGGATGTTTGCACCCTCACAACCTAAAAGCAAATGATCAAAAGTCATCAGTGCGCAGCGGGATTCACGCAGATGTTCCTGTTGAAAACTAAAAATTAATTAAATATTAAATTTCCAGTTCATGAGCCTACGCAAATTTTATTTATCAGCTAATGGGAAGCCCAGAATCAAATACAGATATGAATTCCCAAATGATCTGCTGCGATCCAAAAAGTCGAAATAAAAAGCCAATACAGAAAGCATCGCCAGACAGATAGACCCAGACTCGAGAGTGATGAATGTAATTAGTAGCTCCCTTGACCCAAGTCAAGCGGCTTACTATGTTCACCTTCCTTACCCCTCTCATCTTATCTTTCGCTGTCTCAAAACTACTTACTAACCTAAGGAGCGAATATATCAAAGACATTCCTTAATTACAGCGCTTCCACATTCCTAAGTATTAATTCTCTTTTCAGCATTTTATTGCCATTGAACCTATACTTCAAATATTACTTTAATTGTAAAAACATTAATTGATATGTGTATATATAAAATGTTATTTTTCAACTCAATTTGCTTTTCTTGATTTGTAATCATTTTATGACTTATAGTGGGCTATCTACAACAAGACCAAATTCCGTTAATCTGCAACAATATACAACTACTCTTCACTAAAATGGATTCCCCACTATAAACTGGAAAAGAATGGATAACCCGCTATAAACTAAGCAAGAGGCCTTAAATAAAGAATTCAAACATAGAGTTTTGAGAGAGTGCCACTGGAGTCAGTTGAGACATAATATTATAACTGTTAATAGTGTGTTATAACATCTTGAGAAAGATATTATCTACCAGGTGTACTTGGCATGTATTATGGTCTACACATAAATGAATGAATACCTAGTGAAACCCATGGAATAAATAGTTTAGGATAAAGAAATATTAATAAATACTCGGTGTACTATGGAATTTAACAGAGTTTGTGTGTATTATATGTGGATATGTTTCAATGCTGTTTCTTTTCTTGCTTGTGAACGCCTCTTCCATTATCTTTTTTTCCAGTTAACGTTGATCTTCAAAAATTTAAATGCTACATACATGGTTATCTTTTGCCTTTTTTAATTCTTGTTTTTTATTGTTCTCTTTCCTTAATGTTTTTTTCTTTTTCTCATATTATTTTATGCTCAGTAACTCTTTGCCTGGTAGTGGCATTATTGCCTTATTTGGGGTTAAATGATTAAAAAAGTCTTCAAAATAACCACCCACTGATCTAATCTAAATCTAAACTTATTTATAAATGGAACTTTGTCTGTGTGTGTGTGTGTGTGTGTGTGTGTGTGTGTGTGTATCCGTTAACTATAGACTCCGAAATGGCTGAACCGATTTTCTTGAAAACTTACACAGTTGTACTATAAGCATCTGCGAGTGTTCTTAGCTAGGTTTTGTGTTGGGGTACCTCCGATAAATATCGAAAATCGATAATCGAAAAAATTGGGTTATAGAAGGAGTGGTCCAATTTTAATCAAATTTGATATATTCAAGGACAAAGACATAAGAAATGATATTCAGAAGTTTCAAGGTTGCAGTTCTTACAATAGTGCAGAAAATCAATAATATATATATATAAATATATATATAAATCAATACCAGGAAATGAAAATTTGATTTACATCCATTCATTTTTCTTTCAGTCTACGGTTTCACTTTAACTGGAAACAACTATTGCTTTTTAGTCTTTCGTGCCAATGTCCAAAGATTCTGAGCTCCAGGACCATGGATTAGTTTTAAAGCTTTCATTACGCCTGAGCAACGCCGGGCTATACTGCTAGTATATATATATATATATGTATGTACTAGGTGCGATTGGTAAATTGTCGCAATTATTTTATTATTTCAAATATTTTTTAGGCTGAGTCTGAGCTCCAGTATCATGGATTACTTTTAAAGCTTTCATTACACCCGGGCAACGCTGGGCTATACTGCTAGTAAAAAACAAATAGAATAAATAAAAATTTTCCAGAATAAGTATCAACTGACTGGAAGTTAGTTCTGGCTGCAATTAAAATTATAGGTAATTCCACAGTCATAATTAGAATTGAATGGTGTTTCGTTGTATGTCTATTGGTTGGGGTACAGATTGCTCAACAGAAAATGGAAGCATACTAAAACTTGAGTTTCTACTTGGGAGGTTTATTCTTTTTATAGTGATTAATGAAACAAAATTCTTAATGTCTCTTTGGTCTTCTTTTTGCTGGTATTAAATACTGCTGTCACATCTGGTCGGGTGCCCCTACTATTCACCTGGGGGTTCTTGACAAAATTCAACAGAGAATCTGCAATATGATTGATACCAACTTGGCAGCTCGGCTGCAGTTGTTATCTCACCAGCATGACGTGGCTTCCTTGTGCCTCTTCCATAAATACTTTCACAGCTTCTGCTCCAATGAACTTAGATCACTGGTGCCCCCTAGGTATGAATTTACATGAGCTACTAGATTAGCAACTAGGTCCCACCCTTTTACAGTGAAACCAATAAAGTATAACTGCAATTTCTACTCTAACTGCTTCTTTTCACACACTTCCCACCTGTGGAATCCCCTTCCATATACTTGCTTCCCAGACAGCTACAATCTCCAGGAATTTAAATGTAAGGTCAATAAACATCTCCTATCACACTAACTCGCATCCATTCTCACAAGCTCTTTTTCCATCTACTTCACCCACATCCTCGGTATCCTCATCTGTCTATTACCCTCCTCCTGACATTTCCTCTAACTAACTCCTCTTTCTTATCACTTTCCTCCTATGTGACTCTCTGTGCAACAGTAGCAATAGAATGCCTTGCTTGGGGTGAGATGATAAAAAAAAAGTTAGAACAGGTATATATAAGCATTGTATTCATGGTCGAGCTCAAGTCAGCCTTGCACAGAGTTGGAACAATCAAAGGAAAATCTGTAATTACTTTATCACTGGGAGGTTTAAACATGGTTATGGGGTGATTGATTTTTTTCTTGGTCCAGAGGTTAGGGAAAGTCAGTATAAGCATTGTTACAATGGTTACGCTTAAGTCAGCTTTGCACTGAGTTGGAACAACCAAAGAGAATGTTTGACTTATTTCATAGGTGTAGGTCTTTGGAAGACACGCGTGGGCACCATGTGTTGGAAAGTGGGAAGCGAATTCAAGCATCAGTAGACTGGGGAAACTAACATTCCTTGATGAATGTACTTACCAATGATTCTACATCTTGGAGCCAAAAGGAGAACAAGAGTGAGGCAGGAAATGTTTGCCTTTTTGTAGACTTCAACAGCATTTTTTGAATTTAGGTAATCATATTTCTGGTTCTTTTATCATAGAAAAATGTATTTTTCTTTTTTATTATTCATTATTATTATTTTATTTATCAGTTTTCTTTCATTTTCCCCACAGTATCCAACCATGCCTTGATTTATAAAAACCTAATATGAAGACAAACAGATGAGTTGGTTATACTTTTATCAATTGTTTTAAAAAGAGACTTGGTCAGTGAATGTCAATTTAATCCAAATCCTGTCTTAATATTAAGTGTGATCAGTTCAATAACGTCAAATTAGCAGCTGATCTTGTAGCATAGGGAGCTGGTTAATGTTTCTTTGTTTTGGCCTTACAAGTTTTATACAGAATTATCATCAGAAGATTTTTCATTATCAGAAGGTCGGTAGTCAGTTGGAATGTGTGAATTAGTGTAGAAGAGTGAAATAATAAAATATACATTTTGAATGTTAAAATAGAAATTTATTAAAAGGAGGAATAACATAAGTTGTAGAAGTTAATGTGCAATTAGAAACTTATTAAGAGGTTAAGGGTAGAGTTCATACAAAATGTTCTAATAGTAATTGGTGAAACAGATAAGGAGAAAGGGAAAGAGGACAATGTCTGGTCACTTGAAGATTAAAGTTATATTTTTGCTGTGTGTCTCTCTTTTGCTGCTCCCATCTCTCTGACTCTTGGCTGATGCCAGGTCATTTATATAATCTTTTTGAATTTAGCACTGGATGCCAAGTCATTCCAAGTTGTGCAAGTTACTCCTATTGGTCAAAAATCATTTTAACACCTACTTGCGAAATCTGGTTTTTAAGCAGATGGTCAATCTTTTTTTTATTTGGGAAAACTAGGATTTCACACGTCGTTGTGAATTTTTGTAAGAGTGAAGAAGAAGGTTGATTTTAATTAATTTGTTATCTACAATCTCAAAAAATGACTTACAGTCTGTTATTAAATAGAGCAAGAAGTGGTTCATTAATTTTAATGCTTCCAAAACAAAACTGCTCCCTTTTAAACACATGAAAGAAACCCTTTTATTCTGGCATAAAGTGGAAATTAATTGCTTGATCTGTTGGTAGGAAAGATTGTGGCAAGCGAGTTTGGTGCAATTGTGGAAATTAAAACTGCAAAATGAAAAAGACTCTCATATAACATGGAGTATAGTAAAAAAAGCCAAACCATACAACGGCGGCGATGTCTGCAGATTGTGCCAAGAAGAAAAGTTAGCCATTATGTTGTTTCCAGAACAAAAACAATTTCTGCATATAATGTCCATATATAATCCCAATGATAGAGACATATTAGAATCATACAAACTGGACGAAAGTGTTTTAAGATCCTTAAGTCACTCCTCCCTAATTTTGAAAATTATTACTGATACTTTCACCTTTTGTTACATTGATATTAATTGGTGTTTTGTTTCATCAATATCAGTTAGTTTTTCTACCAGGAACACTTGTACTTAGAAGGCATGACTTGGGTAAACAAAATAAAAGAGAATTTACACAAAATCAAATGAGCTGATTTTTTAAAAACTTTTTCACTATTTCTAGTTTTTTTTTTATTTATCATTTAGAAATATTTAAAAAGTTGCTTAAAAAATAATCAACAAGAAAGTTTCCTTTGTCTTTTATCCATCATGCATAAATGAAAAATTGATGCATACACCCAATATATATGTGTATATATATATATATATATATATTGTTTTTTTTTTCTTATAATCATATCACCCCAAGCAAGGCATTTTACTGCCACTGTTTTGCAAAGGGTTACATAAGAGGAAAGTTGTGAGAAAGAGTGACAGGTTATAGGAGGTGTCAGGAAGTGGGTAAGAGAAGGATGACTGTGGTCATAAAGAGAAGGATCAGTTTATATATTGATTGTAATGTAGAATTGATCCCCCACTTTATATCCACATTATAATAGCATAGAAATTTTTTATAATCATATCGACCCATAGGAGGAAAGTTATGAGAAAGAGTGACAGGTTATCAGGGGTGTCAGGAAGTGGGTAAGAGAAGGATGATAATACTGATGAGAGTGGAGTGGACAGAGTAAGGAGCATGAGAGAGAGAGGATGCAGGTTAGTGAGATAGGAGATGACTATTGGCGTTAGATTTAAATTCTTGGCGATTGTAGCTGTCGGGGAAGTAAGTAAATGGAAGGGGATTCCACAGGCGAGAAGTGCGAGAAAAGAAGCTGCTTGAGTAGAATTTGCATTTACATTTTATTAGTTTCACAGTAAAAGTGTGGGACCTAGTTGCTAATCTTGTGGCTTTAGTAAATTCATATATAGGAGGCACCAGTGAGCTAAGTTTATAGTGGTTTATCCGTTCTAGTGAAACGTAGTTGAATGTTGAAACAGATTAACTGAATTTGGCCTCGTTAGTAGAAAGCCCACTATAAGTTATAAAAGGGGTTATTAAACAAGAAAATCAAATTGAGCATAGAAACAACATTTATATATATATACAGATATCAATTAAGGTTTTTACAAATACAGTAATGTCTTTTGGATGAGTTCAAAGGACGTTAAAATGTTTATAGCAGTAAATGCCAAAAAGAGAGTTTGTGTGCATATATGTGGGAGCGTTTGTCAGATAGGAATGCCTTTGATGTATCCGCTCCTTTGGTCAGGTAAGTAGCTCAGGAGACAGCGAAGAAGAAGGTGAGAGAGAAAGGCAAGGCGAGCATAGTGGATCACTCAATGAGGTCAAAGGACATGCTAATTATGCTTGTACTTTCCCAACTCTGGTGATACTTTCTGTGTTGGCTTTTTATTTTGTCTTTGTGGGTCCCAGCAGGTCATTTGGGAATTCACACCAATATTTAATTCAGGGCTTCCCATTGGATGATAAACCAAATTCGCATAGGGTCGCAAACAAGAATTTGATATTTATTAATTTTTGGTTTTCTGCCGGAATATATGCGGGGAGCCGGGTGCGCAAAGACCAGTTTTGGTCATTTGCTTTCTGGACCTTCGAGGGCAAACATCCAGTCCTTGCTTTGCTTGGTATCACCACAAGTTCATTGAATATATATGGATATATATATATATTCACATACACAATTGTAGAATATAAGCTAAAAGCTTAGAATATAAATTGATGGCTCAGTGTCAAATTGTGCTCTCTTCATGACGTCACCCAACTGTTACACTCTGTCAATAACTAATAAATAATAGACTATTCCATTTTAAATTGTGTGAAAAAGATACTACTTTGTTTCAATGAGAAAATGAAAAAAATAAAGAGTGGAAGATAGAAATGGAGAAAGACAATCAGATTAAGCTGATGATGTCAGGTACTACTCTTTGATCTTAGCCAAAAGGCAGAGATGCAATTCTATTTTTTTGCTGCCCCACACTGATTGGATGTGACACAATGTCAGTTTAATGTAGGGAGCCAAGTATGTACACCTGGGTCAGGTCAAAAAATAACCCAACTCCTGGAATAGTTGGTTGCACTGGCATTGATATCACTACAGAGCTACTCTTCCTCTTTAGTGCAAGGAGGGCAGTATTGCCACTGGTAGCTGGTTTCCCACGACCGGCCACCTATCAATAATATTTTCAGTTGCACTATATCTGAAGTATTATGGTGAAACACACCTATTCCTCAGATAATGGACTCTCCCTCCTATATTAATAAGAGTTAACAGGAAGTTAACTCGAGAAGTGCTTGGGAAGTTCATAGGAGTTCTAGAGAGTTCTTTAGAGTTCTATTGAAGTTCAGTAGAACTATGAAGGCAATTGATATTAGTCGGCAGTTAGCCAAATGCTAAGGAGTCAGCTTACAGTAGAAGATTACTAAGTTCCTAACATTTTGGGTGTGTTAAGTTGATTAGCAACCGACATAGCACGATTATAACTTTCAATGCAAAAACTACTCCACAACATGAAGAGACACAACTAAGAAATAAAATGTAGTTCATCTAACTGAGGACAGATACTACACTTTGATTTCAGTCAAATGAAGAAGTCAGGTCGATAAAAGGTCCTTTTTTTCAGATACACAGTACTGAATGACAAAAACAAGTTACTATAAATAAAATAACATTGTCTGCTGAATCATTTTAAAATTATTATTAATTGGAGTAGATAGACTAAACTATTGCCTGGTTCACACTCCACCCACGTCTATTGAACAGGTGAAGAGGCTCATCCCTTGTTCCTTGTTTAGGATGCGGTTTCCGGTTTTCTCTTTTCCAATCTTCTCACTTTTTTTTTTTTTTTTTTTCAATTGGAGTAGATAGACTGAACTATCGCCCGGTTCACACTCCACCCACATCTATTGAACAGGTGAAGAGGCTCATCCCTTGTTCCCTGTTTAGGATGCGGTTTCCGGTTTTCTCTTTTCCAATCTTCTCACTTTTTTTTTTTCAATTGGAATAGATAGACTGAACTATCGCCCGGTTCACACTCCACCCACGTCTCTTGAACAGGTGAAGAGGCTCATCCCTTGTTCCCTGTTTAGGATGTGGTTTTCCGGCTTTCTCTTTTTCAATCTTTTCACTCCTATGTAGCCCCCTGCACATCAGTGGCGTTACCGCCTTGCTTGGGGTGATATGATTAAAAAAAAAAAAAAGAAAAAAAAAGAAAAAAAAAGAGAAATGTTTATAAGACAGGGATTGGGCTATTTATATTAATAATAATAATACTAAATTATGAAATTGTTACTCAAGTTTCTGCTATTCAGAGTTTCATGTATTGTAGAAAAATGGTGATCGTTGAACAGATATATCAGGTATATTTACGCATCAAGAATGCATAATTCTGGCGGATAGGGATACCTAGTCTTGTTCTTCATACTGGTGACAAATAAACAAGAACAAGACATGACATGGTCAATAGAATGAGAACAATTTATCCACATTGATTAAGTAAATGGTTTAGTTTGAAATTCCATGAATGTTACCAAGATCAACAACCACCTGATGAAGGCTAGAAGATACAATGTCAGAAAAGTTGTGATAATAAAAACAAACGTGTGGACAATAGTCTACATGCAAATAATGATAAATCCTTGTGCCAAAGTTATAATCATGAATTTTCAAAACCATCACTGTAGAGACTGTAATCAACAAATGAAGTCTGCTAATAGTGCCTTGAAATTTGTTAATATTGCCTTGAAATCTGCTAAGTGCCTTGAAATTTGATAATATTGCCTTGAACTTTGATAATAATGCCTTGAAGTCTGCTAATAGGGCCTTGAATTTTGATAATAATGCCTTGAAATCTGATATTATTGATTTGTAATTTGGTAATATTGCCATGAAATCTGATAATAGTGCCTTGAACTTTGATAATAATGCCTTGACCTTTGATAATAATGCTTTGAAGTCAGCTAATAGTGCCTTGAAATTTGTTAATAATGCCTTGAAGTCTATTATTGATTTGTAATTTGATAATATTGACTTGAAGTCTGCCAATAGTGATTTGAAATTTGATAATAATACATTGAAGTCTGCCAATAGTGACTTGAAATTTGTTAATAATGCCTTGAAATCTGATATTATTGATTTGTAATTTGATAATATTGACATGAAATCTGCCATTAGTGACTTGAAATTTGTTAATAATGCATTGAAGTCTGCTAATAGTGCCTTGAAATTTGATATTGCCTTGATTTTACAGTATGATAGTCTTCACAAAGTGAAATAAATCAGGAACAAAAATTCATCAGGCTAGAAAGTTTTTATCTCATCCTCCATATGAACCAGACTTAGCATTTTTGCAGTTATTCATTTTATAGGAGTTTTTGAGTAAAAAAAATCCCATGGAAAAAATAGTTTAAACAAATGTTTGAGGTAACAACAAACGATACAGACAACAAGAGCTGTATTTAAAAGATACAATAAAATTTATTCTTAATAACACAAAAAAGATTTACACAAATTTAGGGCATTGTGTACCTTGTGATGGCCAATAACATGTAAAATAACAACAAAAAATAACATGTCCTTTTATAATTATATGACTGCATAAGGTCTTCCAAAGAGAAAAATACATTAAGAAAAAGAGAAATACCCATCCGAATATTTTTCAATGTGAAATTTGGTACACTTTTTGTCTATGAAGAAAATTCATGTCTTCTTTTACTTGTGGTAACAATGAAGATTTAGCTAAATTAACCACACCAGCTGAAGACTTTAATTTTTGTGATGAGAATGACCAAGTAGTTAATTTCAACTACCATCTGATGGGTTGCCAGAATCCTGCAGCAGCTGATGTCAAATAGCAATTCAAAGGTCTCCTTTATATAACAGATAGGTCGTCTCCAAACACAATCTCAAGTTTGGAGGATGTGGTGGATAGGAAATTAAGAATCAAAATCAACCCTTTTTACTTTTACAAAAATTCACCTTTTTCCCAAACAGAAAAAGGATTAACCATATGCTTAAAGAAAAAGTCGAAACCAGATTTCGCAAATAGGTGTGAAATTGATTTTGACCAAATGAGAGCAAACTGCAAGACTGAAAAGGACTTCCCGTGTTAGTGTGAAAAGTCTAGATGACAATATAAATGACTTGATCAGCGTCACAGTCTAAGATGGAAGCAGCATAGACTACAAGCCAAAATGTTCCGGGAGAAGCTTCAAGCTGACCCGGATATTTGTCCTCTTTCTCTTTCCTTCTCGTGTGCTGATTTCCTTTACTTCTTCTTCTCCATCCATAGACATTCCTACCAAACAAACCCTAATACATACATACATATGCATATACTCTTTCAACAATTACTACTGCAAACATTTTCTACAAATCTTGATACCTATAACTTTATCATTGAACATGAACTCTACCCTGAACTTCTTAATAATGTTTCTAATTGCACATTAACTTCTACAACTTGTGTTAATCTTTCCTTTTAATAAATTTCTATTTTAAAGTGAAAAATGTATATTTAATTTTTACATTATTTCACACAATTCCACATATTCCAACCTGCCGACAACCAACCTTCTGATGAAAACCTTCTTATAATAATTCTGATAATAGTTCTAGATAAAACTTGTAAGCTGTAGGGAGTTCGGTTAAGTCTGACACAAGGCCGAATCAAATAGATATTAACCAGCTCCATATGACTTCAAGGGAAATCCTTTTATTGGTTTGGACATAAAATTAACACTGCTGTTTAACCATCAATTAAAATGTACCATATTTTTGAAACTTAAAACTTAAATAAGAGGATAGCAGGAAGAGTCAGTAATGTTATAGTGGGTTATCCATTATAGTGAAGTGTATTTGTGTGTTGAAACAGATTAACTGAATTTGGCCTTGTTAGTAGATAGCCAACTATAAAAAAGGTATAAAACAAGAAAATCAAATTGTGTATATATATATATATATCTGTTGCTTTCTGCGCCACGTGATGTAAACAATCTCTCCATGAACGCTCTCATGAAATACATTTCTAATTTAAATTTTAAAATCAATTGTTTCTGATGAAGGACCAAGGACAGTCTGAAATATCAAATATAATAATAGAAATAAACAAATACTGTCAAAAAAATACATTTTTAAACTTACAACTTTTTAGTAGTTTTTCCTATACATATATATATATATATATATATATATATCAATTAAGGTTTTTTACAAAAAATAGTAATGTTTCTTGGTTGATAAAAAATCATTAAAATGTTCATAGCAGCACTTGCCAAAAGAGTTTGTGCGTATGTATGTGCGTGTATGTGTTTGTGTGTTAGGAGTGTCTTTGAAGTCTCTGCTCGGTCCTTGTATTGGTTAGTTATTAAGTGGCTCAGTGAACAGTGAAGAAGAAGATGAGAGAGAAAGGAGAGGCAGCAATAATACGATCGCTTGACATTTGTCAAGGGACGTGTTAATTATGCTTGTATTTTCTCTCTCTACTGGCGATTGTTTTCTGTGTTGTCCTTTTATTTAGTTTTCGGGGGGGGGGGGAGGGCTCCAAACAAGTCATTTGGGAATTCACACCCAGATTTAATTCTGGGCTTCCTATTGGACAATAAACAAAATTCACGTAAGGAATTTGATATTTATTTATTTTCAGTTTTTCACTGTGTTGTATCCCGGGGTCGGGGGTGGATAAACAGAAAAAGATGCAAGAAATAACTCTTAACACTGAGGATATATAAATAGAGATTTAGTATACCTCAGTACAATAAACCAAATATAAGTACACCAATGAACAGTTAACATGAGTAACAATTAAGAAGGCAATATCTCTGTATAGGATGTATGCATTTTTTTTTTTAATCGTATCACCCCGAGCAAGGTGGTAACGCCACTAATGTGCAGGGGGCTACATAAAAGTGAAAAGATTGGAAAAGATAAAGCTGGAAACCACATCCTAAACAGGGAAAAAGGGATGAGCCTCTTAACCTGTTCAATAGAAGGCTTTCGTCTAGTGACATCTAACTCTCGTTTAAGGCCGATGGCTCTCGACTAAAGTCGATGATTCTCGTATAATCACGATCACTCTCGATCAATCGCTAGTTTGTTCTCATCCCGGTCTTTTATAACCTGGGCCATACCCATTCCTGGGTAGGACAGGATATTTCACTACAACACACCGGAATTTCTGCATGGAGCCCAGATGTGCAAAGACCAGTTTTGGTCATTTGCTATCTGAACCTCTGAGGGTAAACATCCGGTCCCTCGCTTGCTTGGTATCACCACAATGTAACAACTGACTTGAGATTGGTAAGCTGAGTTTAAATTCTGGCCTTGTGTACACTATAGATAAATAGCAGGGTAGACTGGATTCTTTAGCCTTGACTGACAGCAAGTCTTATCTAAAACTGGCCACTAAGTATTATTCTGAATTCAAAACTGTAAAGAAATTAATGGGAAATCAGCCCAATAATTTTCCCAAGAAGTTGTGGCAAATCACGGATAATAAAGAAAAGGGATTTGTGGCGTGATATAATTTATGTAGGGAAAGAGATGACATAAAAAAGTAAAAACCTCTGTAATTAACCAAACTAAGAAAGTCGGTTCTCTGTGTAGGTCCAGGAAGTTTTTTCTGTCTGAAACAATCCTGCACATACATAAATCTACCATCCACCTGTGCATTGAATACTGCTGCCATATCTGGTCGGGTGCTCCTCCTATCCACCCAGGTGTCCTTGACAAAATTCAACAGAGAACCTGTAATGTGATAGACTTCAACTTGGCAGCTCAGATACAGTCACTTTCTCACCGTTGCAATGTGGCTTCCCTGTGTCTCTTCTACAAATACTTTCATGGCTTCTGCTCCGATGAACTTAGTTCATTGGTGCCCCTATATATAAATTTACTCAAGCCACAAGATTAGCAACTAGGTCCCACCCTTTTACTGTGAAACCATTAAATTGTAAACGTAAATTCTCCAGCAGCTTCTTTTCTCGCACTTCCCACCTGTGGAATTTCCTTCCATTTACTTGCTTCCCTGACAGCGACAATCTCCAAGAATTTAAATGTAAAGTCAATAGTCATCTTGTATCTTACTGACTTGTATCCTCTCTCTCATGCTCCTTTTTTGTCCACTTCACTCTCATCAGTATTCTCATCCTTCTCTTAGCCACTTCCTGACATCCCTGATAACCTGTCACTCTTTCTCATAACTTTCCTCCTATGTAACCCCTTGCAAAACAGTGGCAGTAAAATGCCTTGCTTCGGATGATATGATTATAAAAAAAAAAATTCTATACTATTATAATGTGGATATAAAGTGGGAGATCAAATGTACATTACAAACAATATATAAACTGATTCCTCACTTTATAGCCACAGTCATCTTTCTCTTACCCACTTCCTGACACCCCTGATAACCTGTCACTCCTTCTCATAACTTTCTTCCTATGTAACCCCCTGCAAAACAGTGGCAGTAAAATGCCTTGCTTGGAGTGATATGACTTTGAAAAAAAAAACAAAAAAAAAAACAAACTATTTTTTAAATAATCAACTGAACTCCCAAGCTAGGCAGGTCTGCCACTGATGCACAAGTAAGAGAAAACACAAAGTACAGGGAACATCGAAGAAAAATAAGAGATGGATAATAGATAGATGGCAATTGATGTTGCATTTAAAATTTGGGAGATTGTCGCTATCAGAGAAGTAAGAAAATGGAAGGGAGTTCCACAAATGGGAAGTGCAAGCAAAGAAACTGTTAGAGTAGAAGAGACTTTGAACTATTTTGTTATGGGGGAAACACACTTATTCCTGAGATAATGGACTCTCTCACCTATATTAATAAGAATTAACAAGAAGTTAATGGGAGAAGTTCTTGGGAAGTTAATAGGAGTTCTTTAGAGTTCTATTGGAGTTCAGTGGAACTACTAGGCAGTTGATATTAGTCGGCAATTAGCTGAATACTAAGGAGTCAGCTTTCAGTGGAAGATTACCAAGTTCCTAACATTTTGGATGCGTTAAGTCAATTAGTAACCGACATAGCCTGATTATAACTTTAGTGTGAAAACTACTCCACAACATATTTTGACGGTAATAGGGTGGAACCGAGATGACAGTCTTGTAGCACATGTAAATACATGTGGTCAGGCAACCAAGGAATAAATCTCGTTAAAAAGAAGTTACCATAAAAATATTGGTAGAAAAGACAGAGGGAAGCCACAAGATGTCAGTGAGAAAGTGACTGAAGGTGGGCTACCAAGTCAGGATAGATTTTATTGCAGATCCTCCCTTGCAAGGGATGAGAATGATATACTCCAGTGATTGTAATAAAGGGTTTGGTTCTAAATTCCTAGCACCTGAAGAAGGTCGAAGCGTACAACGGCCGAAATGTTGTACAAATGGTAAAATAGTCTGAATAATTTAAATACTACCTCATCTCAGAAATATATACAAATATTAATAGTTTCTTCCATTACACTTCTCACTTGTGGAACTCTCTTTTGGCTTCTTGCTTTCCAGTCAACTTTTATTTTCAAAAATGTTAATGCAATGTCAATCGTTATCTTCTGTCTTCTTAATTCCTCTTCATTTACTGTTCTCTCTCATCAATAAATTTTTCTTTTCTAATATTCTTTAGCCTTCAGTAACCCCCTTAACTGACTGATTGAGTAAATATCGAAAGAAAAATTTATTTCTGCCATTTCAGAAACAAAGATGGTGTAATGGTTAGCAAGCTTGTCTTGCTAGAACCATTACAATTGAGTAGTGAGATTGATTCTCAATGGGTGTCCCAGACTTTTGGCCTTGTGCCACATCTGCTGCACTTAGAAAATCACCATTTCAGAAACAAAAAAAGAAAAAGTCAAATATTATAATGAAATAATTGAATATTTATTCACAGCATTTGATCAAATAAAAAAAAATAGAAATAAAACAATTTAAAATAAACCAAAAATATACAATTACTTCATATTTGATTTCTTCTTGTTTTTTGGAAGAGAAAATATTTTACAGAGGTAACAGCAAGAGCATGCACATTTTGGAATGTGTAGATGAATTCCCTGACCCTCCTCCAGGGATGAGAGAGGAGGTACAGAGCAAGAAATGTTTTTTTTTTTCATTTTTTAATTATGACATTTATTCACAAATAATTTTCACTCAAAGGGCCTTAAATTTTTATAGGAAGTTCATCTGTTCATAAATTTCCAATTGTTTGTTTTTCTTTTTCAAAGTCCTGGTGTTTTGAGTAGCCCCTTTTTCAACTCTCTTCAGTTGAATTTGTATCAAGCACAATTCAAATTTGCAGTAACTAATTAACATTACTTATCAGTCCAGAACAGGCATCAAATTCCTTTGATGTAGATATATAAGAGAATCTATTGTTAAAGCTTCTTGTAGTTATTGGAGCCATTTGGTAAGGAGGGTCATCTGATTTTTTTTTTTGAGGGATACAGAGTTTATAAGATTTCATTAAAAAAATAATTAAAAAAAAAAAAGAAAGAAATACATCTCAACACCTTGTGGAATTGAATACAAGTTGAATATGAAAAAAAAAAATCTTCTACTATTTTCCAAAAAATCAAACCATTTTTATTTTCAAAGAAATTCAAATTATTGTGAAACAAGTGATTTTAACTTGTTGAGATCGAACACATGAGAAACTATTCCGGCATATCTGCAAAACAATTCAAAGAATATCATTCAAATGTGTGCATTTTTTTTTTGTATGTGTGTTTTTCTTTTTCCATAATTGTTGAATTAAAAATATCAGATATTTCAAACAGACATGCTGTATATATTTTCATCAGTATATTCTCTTTGTTCAGAGAAGGCGAGTACAGTAAAAATTTTACGTTCCAATTGAAAAGAAAATTGGAGATAACATGAAAGGTCAATGATCACATTATAAAGAGGTTATAAGTAATAGTTTAGAACATGTAAAAATTATAATTTACTACAAAAGTGTACATTTTGTTTCAACATAAAAAAAACAATGCTTCATCAGGTAGTTAATAAAGATGGTACCATCATTTTTATTAAATGTTCTAAACTATTACTTATAATAAATATTCATTGCTCTATTTCTATATTGAGCACTGTTTTAAATTAATGCTTTCAATGTTGTTAATACTTTCTTCATCTTTATTCACTTGAATATATATATATATTTATAAATATATATATATATATATATCAGCATGTGGTGTAGATATAGAAGAATCCAAAGGAGTATCCTGTACATACAATGGTAGGATAACTCTCTAAGAGAGCTCTAAAAATATATGTATATAAATACATATGGAGCAAATATAAGAAAAAATTAAGGTAGACACGTTATTTCATGGTAAATTGGAAGTATAGGCCTATTTCAGGTGAACCATCATCAGCTTCCATTTTTTTTTTTTTTTGTAAAATTCTTTGTGCAATAAAGACGGAAGCGGATGATGGTTTGCCTGAAATAGGCCTATACTTCTGACTTACTATGAAATAATCTGCCTTAATTTTTTTTTATTTATATATATATATATATATATATATATATATATATATATATATATATATATATATATAGATACAAGGTGCTAACTAAAAGTTAGATGAATTTGAAACATCAATTTTCTTGCACCCCCAATTTAGAGTGACGTTGCTTTGTTTAATATATTTTACAGACTGCAACATTTACATTATAACAGTGCTTGTGCTGTAGTATCGCCATCAGGTTAGGAATCTCCCATTTTCCACAAATACAGTTATTGATTAAATTGAAGATGACAAGCATTCGCACGTTGCTTTCTTCTTTGATATTGGAACTTTAAAAGACATTGTGGGGAATGAATTCTCAAGAAAAAAATGGTCACTAATACTGATTCCTTACAAATTATTGATTTTATTGGATAAACTTTATTTGAATCTTTGATATAGGGAGTCTTGCTAGGAGAGGATGAAACTTAAAAAATTAATAATTTTAAACACAATCCTTAAAAAAATTCTCTACGTTTGAATAAATTCAAGATTCTTAGAACATGTTCTCAAAGTAGAAGACATGTATATCATGAAGACAATCGTACCTTTCAGAATCAAAACCAGCTTGGACACTGCATAACAGCAAGAATACAATCCCAAAATTGATTAACAGAAGGCACAAAAAGCAATGATGTATATGAAGAAGCAAATATTTAAAGCATCCTTGTATTAAAAATCCTGCTCTTGTAGAAATTTAACAAAAGTAGATGATATTTACATTGCTTTTATAAACATAAATAAAATAAGTTTTTTCATTCAAGTTCAGAGAAATAGATTTTGGCCCTGGTTAGAATTTCCCCTTTTTGTTTCTTTTTTTTTTTTTTAAATTTTCTCTGAGGTACTTGCTCAAGTGGCCCAACCAACTTGCCGTTGACAGCTGAAACCATGGCTTTCGTGACCTGCAGTTCAATGCCTTGGACATTGGGTTATTACCTGAGGCTGAGATACAGATGAAGAGGAGATAAATAGAAGAGTTCAAACTGCCAAGGCATTGTTTAGGATCTGCAGGGCAGTGAAACTTCTACATTCCTGTAATTGTTCCAGATTTAAAAATAGCAGAACAAAGGAGCACATGTGTAGGAAGAGAAGCCAGAAGACCAAAATAAATTCAGATCTGAAAATAAAAAGACAAAACAAAAAGAGTTCAAAGATATTTTGAAATTTTAAAATAAAAAACATTCAAGACATTATAGCATTCAAAATGCTTTGATAGCATTCAAAATGTTTTGTTAGCATTCAAAATGCTTTGATAGCATTCAAAATGCTTTGATAGCATTCAATTTTCTTTTCATAGCATTCAAAATGTTTTGTTAGCATTCAGAATGCTTTGATATCATTCAAAATGTTTTGTTGTTAGTATTCAAAATGCTTTGATAGCATTCAAAATGTTTTATTAGCATTCGAAATGCTTTGATAGCATTCAAAATGCTTTGATAGCATTCAATTTTCTTTTCATAGCATTCAAAATGCTTTGATAGCATTCAAAATGCTTTGATAGCATTCAGAATGTTTTGTTAGCATTCAGAATGCTTTGATAGCATTCAAAATGTTATGATAGTATTCAAAAAGGTATATGCAGCCCAGTGGGTGATGAGTTATGTTCCACACTACAGTTTCTTTCTCTTAGATAAAATATTCTGAGCTTCTCATTATTCTATCACTATTTCTATGACATGTGATCTTAGGAACTACATTCCTTGGTTCTTGAGCTTTGCAACTGGGATTCACCCATGCACTACCCAGGGTAGTGGCACCATTTTGGGCCCCAGCTATGGACAAAATAGTGAATCACCCAAACAAAAACAAAACATTATGAAAGTATAAAAATACACATTTATAGTAAAATGAAAAGCAATACATTTTTGAAGCAAAATGACCAGCATTAAATTTTATTAAAATTATCAACAATACATTTTCTAGCAAAATGACTAACAGGATATTTTATCTGTAGCTAAAGGTATGCAACAGTGTTCAAATATTTAGTTTTTGGCATTCAGTCAGTTAAGTGCCATACGTGGTAAATGCTTGGGCGATCATGTCTTGAAAGAGACATGACTGACTAGGCAGAAGATTATCCCGCAGTAGGTTGCCATTGCTTTAACCAATAAAGGTCGATATGCTGCTAAACAAAATAATCCCATCAACTGACCAAAAGTAACACTCTACCTTGAGATGCTCTTGTGCCTTGTGTAGTTATGTGCTACATAGCTGCTAATTCCAGTTACTCAAATATTATAAGAACCCAAGAAAAACAAGTTTTATAATTATTTTTGTAAATCATATCAAGAGAATCTGGATATGAGTTTCTTTGTTTTAGGGCAGTGGTTCCCAAACTTTTTTGTCCCGTTCTCCCTTTTTCCAGTCACTTATTCACTTGTGGACCCCCTGTGGACCCCTACAACGGAATAAGTTAAACCAGCAAAAGTAAAAGATTTTTCTGTAACAAAATATATTCATGTAAAATGCCCTGCGTTATTATGCTGATTAAGCTTTAAACTTACTCATATAAAATCAAAAAACATTTCATTCAGCCCTCCTTTATTTATGGAAGACACCTAGCAAAAATGTTATGCTAACATTGCTATAGTTGTAGGTATTGTACACAAAAACTATCTTTATAAAACTGGCTTTATTTTTGAGCTTATGAGCGAATGTATGAATAAAAAAATCATAAAACCTGTATAAATGAAACACATGTATGAAAAAAAATACTAAAAAGTCCCAAAACAGAAGTGAATGAAACTTTATTTATTGAAAAAAAAGTATTTTACTTTATATTTCTCAATGGGACTTTTGTGGTTGTTTTTGAGCAATCAGCTCATGAATCCTTGATTCAATAGCAGCCAGTGCGCACCTCAGGTTATCTTCTACAGACAGTTTATTCCTTGATTTTGTTTTTATTGCGAGTAATGCAGAAAACCCACTTTCACACAGGGAGGTTGAATTGAAAGGCAAAAGAACTCGAACTGCAAGATCAACTTACTTTTGGATATAATTCCGTCATTGAACACCAGAAACTAGACAATGATTTTGACTGGAACCTATTCTTGGCTGTTGAATCATTGATAAGCTCAACGAACTCTTCTTGTGTGTCCTCTAACACATCATCAACCTGACATAAGAAGGGATTTTTTACCAATCCTGCATGCTGAAGGCTTAAACCAGGAAAATAACAGTGAAATTCAACCTGTAGTTGTGACAAGTGATCCATGATTTCCTTGGACAAGGTGTTTGAAAGCTGACTATCAATGAGAAGTTCATTCGAAAACTAATATTAATTTTATTTGTAGCTATTTAAAATCTTGTTCAGTCTTTGATTCTTTTTCCATTCAAACGAAATTAATTAAATTTGAAATTCGGATATGCAACATCAGGCATCTCACTAGCTGGGTTGGATAGCTTTTTAAACCTATGATAATATTATTTTAAGAAATATATGTTCTTTTTGTGAATTCAGGTTGAACCAATGTGCTTTAATTTGGTAATAAATAATTACAGAATTTTAAAATATTTTTTTTAGATGTTTCTTTCCCTGTCCTTCACAGAAAATAAAAATAAAATTAAGTTGCTGATAGTAAGCCCTAAGTAGGGGGGTTGCATGGGTTTCAGACTTTTAGGTAAGGGGTCGCGAGTGCCAAAAGGTTGAAAACCACTGGTCTAGGATATGATATATGAGTTCACTTTCAAAAGTTTTGACACTTAAAAATTGGCAGCTGACCTTTCTTCTGATCCAACACTAACTTCCCAGTGGGTGTGTAGCTGCTGCTGCCAGGTACCATTTGCTATCAAACCTTAATGTAAAATCAGCAGGTTTGTTTTCAGACCTGTATTCTTGACTGGTGACCTTGTCACCCTCTTAGAACATTGTTGCCAGAAAAAATAGTTCCTTATATTTTAGGACAACGTAAAACAATTATGAGGTCTAAATGGAAAGTATGAAACAGAAACAGTAAAGTTAAAATAATTAAAAATATAACAAGTAAGCTGTTTTTAGGGCAACCTTTTCTAGAACCTTGGATTTTTGCCTCTGCAAAAGAAATACAAACCTCCTTAAAAATCTTTTGGATTGAGACCTTCTAAGAGGTCAGACATAAATTTGTTATCTCCAGTGGCAGCACATTCGTTTTTGGTACTGTTAGGGAGTAACTATCTCAATTGCCATAGACCACGAGGTGCCAAAGAGTTTTCACAGCTGCACAAGTACTGTAAAGGAAATAAAACTTTTACAATATACACCTGCAGTTGTCAGTTCTCTCACGAATGTTTCATTTGGCAATGGTAATTCAGTCAGTTAAGTGCCATACATGATACATGCATGGGCGATCATGTCTCTTTTGAGACATGACTGACTGGGCAGAAGATTATCCCGCAGTAGGTTGCCATTGCTTTCTGCAGTAGACTGGTTGCCAATCAAGGCTATAGAACCCAATCTGTCCTGCTATTTAACCCATAACTGGAAGAAATAGATGGATTAATACCTTTCCCAAGGGTATTTGCGTGTAAGTGAATGCAATGAATTCGGCTGGAATTTGAACTCGGCTCCCCGATTTCTCATACCGCACCGATATCCACTGCACCACAACGCACATCCCCCGGTAATTACAGGGTAAATTTACAATGGTAATTACAGGGCGAAAAACTGGATGATAACATTCAATGCCTCTAAAACCAAATTGGTTACATTCCATCACTGCCAATCAGACCTTGAAGTACCACTAGTCATGATCAATGGCTGTTCCCTTGAAGAGGACCTGTGCCTTGAGAGGATATTAGAAGAGATCATTACCCAACCTCAAGTGGAATTCCTATATATGATCCATTGCTAAAGATGCAGGTAAAATGATCTTGGATGAACTGTATCACCTGGTTCCACCTGACCTTCATGGTTAGGACTCGTTTTGCCATTTACATAGTCGCAAACCCCTGACACTCACTCTGTATTCCATTGGCGAGAAGTAAGTTCCACTGAAACACCTTCTTCCTGTGAACTACAGCCATATGGAATGAACTCACAAGAAGAGGATGTTTCCCTGATCACTACAATAGAATCAACTGTTATCTTTCCTTCCTATCCATATAAAGTGCCTCTTAACAAAGCTTTCTCCCTCGAGTGGCTAAAGGGCCTTGTACAGAGTGAACCATAAAAATAAAAAAAGTTAGAGACCAGATGTGACAACAATATTCAATGGATGAACAAGAACAAGACTTTAGATGTGTCAGTGTTTGCTCCCTGCCTGTTACCGTTGTCGATCCCTTTTTTTTGGGGGGGGGGGGAATACGGGTTTGTTTGTTTTTCTTTTTAATTGTGTTAGTTTAATTAAAAATCTCGCAACACCCCTAATTATTTTCTGCGACAAACCAGGATGCCGTGACAATCGGTTTAAAAAATAAATACTGGTCTACTCTAAAGATAATTTGTCCATCTTTTTTTTTTTTAATGGCAGTAATTTAAAATAGATCAAGGCGAAGAGCGATTCGTATTTTTCAGCATGCAAGAACAGGTTTCGACCGACCTGTTTCCGATCATTATCACTCAACTCGTGGTTTAAATTTCATGATTTCGACTATCAAAATGATATGCTAAAAAAGCGATGTTTGTCACAATGATCAGATACTTTTTTTTAATGATTTTTTACATTTTAGATTCTCATGGTAAAATGTGGTTTATTAAATTTGCATGCAAAAAATCACTTCACAACCTAACAATAGCGGCATAGTCAATTAAATGAATTCTGAATGAAATTAATTAACTTTAAAATAAATGTTTTAATGTCACAACCAGAAACGTTTAAAAAAAAAAGAATGACAGAAGAATCAAATCAATATTTTTAAAAAGAATGTTTAGAAAATACTCGTAATTTCAATCTGAAATTTATCAGCAATAAAAAAAACATTTTTCTCTACGCAAAAGACAAAAAGAAAAATATTCTATCACTTTTTTAAAGTCCATAAATGATTAAAAATAAAATAGAATAAAATGATCAAATCTTACCGCATCGCTGCGATAGAAAGTAGAAGATACATTTGGTATATAAATTGTGGTATCTTCCCCGCGATTTTTTTTAATATTGAGAATCGACAACAAACTTGAAGGCGGTGTCAGGCTAATCTGTCCCCACTACTAAAATTATCAGGCAAATATTTTGCTTAAAACAGGCATTGTGTTACGTTACATTTGATTTTTTTTGTAAAAATAAGTAATCAAACCATTCAGACTTCAATTTAAGCTTTCTCTATGCAATATATTGTACATTCAGGACGGATACAACCACGGCTCTCCACAACTTCTTATCTTTCGTTATCTCTCAATAATATTATTTTTTAAGGACCACCAAACACCTTTCCTTTGCTTTTAGTTTTTTTTGTTGATAGAGTATTTGTTTTAATGCTTTTTTTGTTGTTTATCAATCTATCTATTTGCGCAAACTTTTAATTCAATTTAGACAACATATCACCTTGCTGTTGGGTTATCTTGGTTTGAACGGGCTTTTTCAGATAATTCAGAAATTAAATATTTGATTTTTAAAAGGCTAAAAGCCAAAAAAACATTTTCAAACATCCTAAAGCCTCTAAAGCGTCATGATTTTTTCAAGGCGTCTAATCCATTAAAGTGCCTTTTTTAACTGGATCGTCGTGATACCCTTGTGAGGGAATGTAGCAAGGTCAATTTAGATGAATTTCTATGTTGGATTTTTACATGCACAAGGCCACTTCCCAAAGGAACTTCCAAACTAAATCCTTACATACCACCATTATTTTTATAAGCTTTGAAAATCATTCATTAAACAAGCAAATGGAAAATGGAATGAAATTGACAAAGCATCAATTTGCAACTATAAAGTGTATTTAACAAATATTAACAAGAAATACATAAATTAGATGTTGAAATTGATTGTTTGAAAGTCTCTTCCATGGACTGTATGAAAATTTGTGTTAGAGCTTTTAACGTAAGTTGAAATGTTCATTGTTGCTGTAAGATTTATCAGTGTGATAAGAAATTTGTTTGTGGAATATTATTACTAAAAAGAATTGTTCAAATCTGAGAGTTCATGAATAACGGTCATTTTTGTAGTTGTACAGAAGAATGAATTTGTATGAGAGAGTGAGTTGGACTTAAAGCTCGTATATTTCGACATGATGTGTGCGTAAGAAATTCTGGTGCCAACTGGCTAAAAATACGCGGCAAATCGTATATATAGATGTTCAAACATCCTTACGATTTGGCGGTAAAAATGTGGTTCACTTACCTTGATTCTGATTGGCTAGCTCAAACCAATCAGCAAACAGCTTACATTTATTCAAATATAAAATGGTTACATACAGAATTTAATACATATAATAATAATAATAATATAATAATAATTTATGCGTGATTGCGTAAGTAAGTGTGTGTGTTTCCACAAATGTGTGTGTGTGTCACACCCTGGAGTTCTTAAGTTTGTTTGAGCGATGTTAGTTTCAAATTTAGGTAATATGCCCTGTGAATACTAGAAGGAAGGTAGAACGTATGAGAGCAGTAAAAAGGGTTTATTTATTAATCAGGGAAGCTCCACGCATGACTTCTGTTATAAAAAAACATGAAAAAGAAAAGAACGCGGGAAAATAAAATAATTTTGGTCAATTAAAAAAATTGACATAAAGAGTCTTTTGATGTTAACCGGAAACAATCTCGGAGCCTGATCAAAATGAATTAAACCTGACATTTCTGAACTAGAAGGAGCAGTGACGGCAAGAGGATGAACGGAATCGCTACCGTGGATAAACCAACCATGCATGATGCTTGAAGAAGTCGTTAAGAGATAATCTGCTAATGATATTTCTGCCCTACTTAGGTTCAAGAAATACGCAGTCGATAGACAAACATTATTACTACCACTATCATGGTATGACTTGAAATATTACCACTAACTGACATTTCTTCAGACTGCTACTAATTATCTGCCTAACAATATTAACAAACATTTTGCTACGCGGAATATCAAAAAATTCACTAAAATTAGATGCACATCAGAGACGTCTGTTGTCAATATATGAATATGTAACTGATACTCTATATATGTGGATGTGCGTTGTAGTGCAGGGATGTGCGTTGTGGTGCAGTGGATAACGGCTCGGAACGAGAAATCGGGGAGCCGAGTTCAAATTCCAGTTGAATTCTTTACATTCACTTACGCACAAATACCCTTGGGAAAGGTATTAATCCGTCTCTTTCCTCCAGTTATGGGTTAAACAACAGGGCAAATTGGGTTCTATAGCCTTGGCTGGCAACCAGTTTACCGCAGAAAGCAATGTCAACCTACAGTGGGATAATCTTCTGCCCAGCCAGTCATGTCTCTTTCGAGACATGTATCACGCATGGCTCTTAACTGACTCTATATATTCGTAGGGAAGAAAACGATATTGCAAATTGCCTCTCTAGACCAGCAAATGCAGTGTCAGCTAAACTTTGTGACTTACCAGCCCTCATTGAGCAGCAAGAGTAACACAGGAATAAAGACTTACATAGACAGGCTGAAGGCTTATACTTTTGGCAACAAAAGAATTTTATGTGACATATCCGCTCTCTATCCAAGACTGTTCTAAAAGCATCGCACAGGGCCATTTATGATACCTTTCATAATATGCACACCCAGGACCTACAGCCACAGTAAAACTAATCGAATCCCGATAGTTTTGGCTTGACATATATAAAACATACGTTCATGGACCAAAGAGTGTTTCAGTTGTCAATAAAAGTAAGGTTACTCACTATGCAAAATCAGCAGTAGCCCCTTTCTTACTACTCTCTACATTTTCAAACCGTCCATGTTGACAATGTAGAGCCATGACCACTAACCATCAATCACAACAACACACGCACATCACCAGTAAAGTATCTCTTAGTATGCGTAGTCAGAGCTACTCAATGGGTTGAAGCTACACCCATGAAAGGCACTACGGTGACAACAGTTGCCATGTTGTTTCTAAATGTGTGAGTATTTCGATTTGGAGTTCCCTCGTATGTTGTCATTGATAGAGGAAGTCAGTTTGAAAGTGAGTTTTTTTCAGTGAACTATCGAAACTGATAGAAACCACGGCATACCATCCAATAACTGTATTGCATTTCAATTACTTCAATAATGGAGTAATTGAAATGCAACACAGGACAATTAAAACTGCAATAATGTCAAGAAAAAAATGGTTAGATGCTTTGCTAAACGTTTTACTTTGTTTTACGAAACCTAATTTCCTGTTGAATCCATTGAATTCACTTACGCGCAAATACCCTTGTGAAAGGTATTAATCCGTCTCTTCCTTCCAGTTATGGGTTAAATAGCAGGACAGATTGGGTTCTATAGCCTTGGCTGGCTGGCAACCAGTCTACCGCAGAAAGCAATGGCAACCTACTGCGGGATAATCTTCTGCCCAGTCAGTCATGTCTCTTTCAAGACATGATTACTCAAGAAGCGTGCATCACGTATGACACTTAACTGACTGACTGAATATAATAGTTGAAAATAAAACTTCTACTGGGCATAAAGTGGAGAATCGGTTTTTTATTGTTATGAAGTAATAAACTGATCCCCCACTATTTATACTTAATAAAATAATGTAATATAATCTATCTCTTCTCCCTCCAGCTATGTCAAATAACAGGATAGATTGGGTTCTATAGCCTTGGCTGGCAACCAGTCTACCGCAGAAAGCAATGGCAACCTACTGCGGGATAATCTTCTGCCCAGTCAATCATGTCTCTTTCGAGACATGATCGCACAAGCGTGTTTCACGTATGGCACTTAACTAACTGACTGACCAATAAACTAAGGTTACTCACCAGCTGTTGCAGCAACAGGGATTTCAGCTGAGGTTGCCCCATTCTCTATATCTTCGCATCTTTGTACCCACAGGTTTCATGAGCGATTCATTTTCTACTCAAGTCCTCGTTTTGTTTTGTTTATTGCGGTCCACCGAGATTCCATTTCTGTTAACGGCACGAAGTCAAATACAACCGTACACAAAGGCACACTAAAAGGGTTTTAGTGGGGTCGAGTCCACTTAAAAGGGTATCTTTAATTTTAAGATATAAAATATGAATGTTCTTAATAGTCCTTGTGATTTGATGTGAGTTGACATGACTGAATCCGTACGTGTCTTCAGACTCTTCAACGTAGAGTATTATTTTAAGAACAATACACACAAATGCTCTTGGGAAAGGTATTAATCCGTCTCTTCCCTTCAGTTATGGGTTAAATAATAGGAAAGATTGGGTTCTATAGCCTTGGCTGGCAACCAGTCTACTTCAGAAAGCAATGGCAATCTACTGCTGGATAATCTTTTCCCCAGTCAGTCTTTCTCTTCCGAGACATGATCGCCCAAAGTGTACATCACGTATGGCACTTAAATGACTGACTTGTTCTTTGTGATAAAAACGACTGTTTTAGTTCAATAGTTAAAGTGAAAATGCGACTTAATTCTGTTATGAAAACGACAATTTAGTTGTCAAAACTTCATTCAGAAGAAGTATCTTTAGCACCACTTCTGAAATGGAATCAGTTACACTGTAGTGAACAAAACAAGATCTAGATTTAATATTCAAATGCTAAGCACTGACTCATTGATTTTGTTAGAAATAAACGAATTTACTCGAATTTACAAAACCTTGCTTAACACACACGCAAAAGCGAATTCAAAACAAAACTCGTTAAATTTCACACCTCGATGCGAAATGTTTTTCAGCCAATAGAAAACTAGGAAACATCTAAAAACAAAATTTAAATAATCTTCAATGAACAGAAACAAATTCTTTTTATGGACCCTTTTCGCGAGCCGACGCGAAGTTTGCTCGTCGTCCAATGGAAAGCCGGGAGTGAATTCCCAAATGACCTTTTCGAGACCCACAAACGAAATAAAAACGGGCCAAGCTCGACTGTCACCAGAGAGAAAGACGAGCGTAATTAACACGTACCCTTGACAAACCTCAAGTAAACGTTGTTATTATTATCTCTCTATCTTTCTCCCTCACCTCTTTATTCTCACGGTTTACCTGTCTGCCTTTTAAAACTGAGCGAATACTTCAAAGATATTCCTAACCCCAACCCTAACCTAACCCTAACCCTAACCCAACCCTAACGCTCATACATTCATACACATAAGTTACTACTACGAATTCTTGATACCTTTAACTTTTACCAACTTGTAGAGGACTAAGCGTCCGTTACTAATTTAGATTTACGAGTTGACTCGGCGTAACTTGGGTCATGAAATAAAACAGGCAATAAGAAAGACGAGTAGGCGAAAGTAACAAGAAAAACAATATATTAACTTAGGGTTGAGAGCATGCATAAAATTAAGGAAAGAAAAGTTCTTTCCCTGGTGAGAAATAAAAATTTGCGCCACTAATTGCTACCCGCAATTAGTGCGTGTGTGTGTGTGTGAGTTAGGGAAACATGTCTGCTCTTGCCCGGGACTTTCGGATAGTTATAGTTGAACGGTAAAATAGAAAAAGAAAAAAAGAAAAAAAAAGACAAGTTACATCGTCATATCAAAAATATATTTATTTACCTACATACATTATTTGCTTTTTAAAATTTAAGAAGTTTGATAAACAGTAATGTAGCGTTAATCTTCATTTGAATTTAATTCATTCGATTTAATGTCATTTCTTTTGTGTATAAAACGAAATAATAATTTTCTATGAATTCTACTTGTAGGATTAAAGTTTTAAAATCAGTCACTTTGTGGTGATAGCGACCGAGCATAGCAAGGGACCGGATGTTTGCACCCTCACAACCAAATGACTAAAAGTTGACGATACGCATCCGAGTTCGCGCAGATGTTCCAGTTGAAAAATAAAATTTATTAAATATTAAATTTCCAGTTCGTGAGCCTACGCGAAATTTATTTATCGGCCAATGGGAAGCCCAGAATCAAATACGGATATGAATTCCCAAATGATCACCTGCGATCCAAAAAGTCGAAAGACCCAGTCAGACGAGAGTGATTAGTATCTCCCTTGACCAAGTCAAGCGGCTACTATGTTCGCCTCCCTTCACCTCTCCTTACCTTCTTCCCTGTCTCAGAACTACTTACTGACCTAAGGAGCGAATACATCAAAGACATTCCTTACTTACAACGCAAAAAAGTTTTGAAAAGTTAATTTGTCATGCCCACTATAATATTTAATACAATAGTTACATAAGCATTAATACACGCCTACAAAATATTGATAAACCCATAACACCCAAGAAAGTGCTTACATCTTAAAACCCACCAGTTATACCGTACAATACAAAACCATAGAATACAAATCAGAAAGGTTGTTTTATTAGTCATAATAATTTAGATAGATACGCCCAAAATATCACGCGGACGAAGTAGTAGATATACCACGTGATATTTTAGGTTTAATTATGAATAAATAAAATAATATAATTCTGGAGCCGATTTATTAGACAGAAAGGTATAAATATCGCGAAGATGTTGACCACAACATAAAACTCAACCATCACTACATAAAATGGCGACTCATCATCTACAAGACAAAAAAGAAAGGAAAGAAAAGCAGAGTCCCACACGTTTGAATAACTCTGATGTCAAATTACATTCTGATACATTATTAACCTCAAATGACAACTGAAAATTTTCAACGACCTCTATTCAACTTTGAAGCTAAGTACCTCAAAATATATCTTTAATTATCTTGACTAAAACTACATTATTTTTATGTGAAACCAAGTTTGTCAATTTGTTTTAAACTTTTTGGAATACTACTTCTTGTCTGACCATTTAATATGCACTTTTCTGTTTTCCTGGCGATTCATCGAATTTCAGAGTCCCATGCGCTTGAATAACTCCAATGTAAACATACGCTGATACATTATCAGCTTTTATGAGAATAGCGGAATGTTAAAGAACTCTATTCGACATCGAAACTACGAACCTTTTTAATGTTAGATGACTTTTCCTGAAACAAGTTGCTGACAACTTCAAATATTTAAAATTTGTAAAGAAATTTCTTATTTTAATTCCTTCTGAATAACACGTGTGTTACCTTCTCATTATTCCTACGTTACCACACTGGTGACCTACGACGTGCGAGGAAACTAAACATACCTACTCTTATGGCTTTCACACAAGTCCAGTTGTTTAACGACGAAATGGAAAATAATTGTGGAAACACATTTTAACTGATGATGACAACACAGCAAAGTAAAACGAAAACTACTATTTGGAAAAGAAACAACATATAGCACTACTAGTGAATTATCAACTTATTCATGTACTAAAGTAGACTCCGTTAAATGAGAAGGGAAATGATTTGGTAAGTACAAAGTAAAAATAACTTTCTTTTATCACTGTTTGCAATTTTGTGAGCAAGTGTGAAAATATTAAATGAATGAAAAGAGAGCGATTTGCAGAAAACAACAAATTGAACTTTCAATGACCCGTGTCATGTTTCTTCCCACTCAAAAATAAGTTTGTGTTGGGGGAGATTATCACGTGATCTGAGTTGGCTACATATTTCACGGCCATTTTTGAGCGATCGACACATTTACAAACAAAAGTTAATTCTCGGTTTTAAAAATCTTGCTAAAATAAAATATACATCTGTGACATATTATTTTTGAAAAATTAGCAAATTTAATGTTAAATTGATCTGATTTACACTAGTGTTACTTATTTATAGCATGAAATTTAGAATAAAACTATTTCTTAAACACAGAGTTGAACTTTCTGACCTTTCCACCGTATTTGAAATGTGATGACAGATTAATCGATGCTAGATAAGGTAAGTGTATAGTGATCACAAGTGACATAACTATACAAGGTTTTTCGTGTAAGGGGAAGAAAGCGTGAAACACATGGTCTTTTAATGCACACATAGAAATTACTATACAAAAATACAAACAAAAAACAAAACAAAGAAAAATCAAAAAACAAATAACTTCAAATACACACACACAAAAACAAAAATTATCTAAAAAATACCATGGCTAGAACGTCTTCAAATCTTTGAAATATTTAAAAAATAAACTTTATAATTTATTATAATTAAAAAAAAAAAGAAATGAAAACAATTCTTTTAAAATTTCATTATTAAACGAAAAATTTGTTTTTCTTCAGCAGACTTAATGTCCTTAATTCAATCAATATTATTTAAAGCAATTGAAAGCTTATCTAATGAAATAATATCATAGTTTTATTGCATTTTTTTTATTTTACTATTCGGAGTAGATTTTCTGTAAAAGGGGTTAAACAGTTGAAAAAAATAATAGGTGATTTACATTCCCCAAGGAGTCCTGCGTTTTTAACTAATAAAACCAATTTTGCCCACAGAATTTAATTTCTTGAAATTTCATGTATTTTACGTGGAGGGCGGGGGATAACAAATGTAAAAAATATAAATATTTTACTAAAATTTAAAAAAAATAATAATTTCAAAAATAATTTAATTAATTTGTGAAGAAGTCCTGAAAGTTTCATTAAAATTTGACCATTATTTGATTTTTGATTAATTTTCAAATGTGTTTGTCACCGGAAAAAAGTGAGTTATGCAGTTATTACGTTTTCCATTGTAAACTCTCGTAACGATTTGGCTCCGGCTAACAAAAATTAAAACAAGATTTTTACTAAAATTTCGAACGTATTAGGAAGGATTAAAAACTTCTTAAAAATACTTTGATCTTCCCTTTAACATAGGCATTTTGATGGATGTTTGTTTTAAGTTAGGGACCTTTTTTCTTAAAAAAAAAACAAAACGAACGAAACCGTTGCTTTGACTGTTAGTGTTTGTACTTTATTTATTATTCGGTCAGAGTTACACACATAATCTCTCCTTCGGTCACAAGAGAATATAATGACTAAAAACTGAAATAACTAATGTACGTAAGACAAGCAAATTACATACGGAGAAAAAGTCATTCTTTAAGAAAAATTCAAGTCGGTAGCAAATCGAGCATTATTTGAAATGGGAACTTTTTTTTATTTTGCACCGGATCTTCTTTTTTTAAGTCAATAAAGTTCTCATGAAGTCTTCCTATCCGCGCCAATTTCAACTTTGTCTTTTAAAAAGATTTTTCTGTTTTGGATTGGCTTTAAACAGATGCGGGTAATACCTTGAAATAATAATTGTAAGTTGAATATTTAAAAATATATATAGAGAGATTTATGCATTAAGTGTCGTTTTTATTGATTTAAATTTTTCTTTTTTTAGTTATTTTTATATTGAACCCCCCCCCACACCAATAGTTAAAAAAAAGTATCAAATTTTATATTGTTAGCTTAATTATTCCATTGCTCAAATTTCTAAATAAAAATTTTCAATTATAATTAGATTCTAATTATTAGAATAAATGTTTTAATTTAAATTACTGATTAACAACAACAACAACAACATTATTATTATTATTTCTGAGTTGAAAAGCTTAGAGGCCCATTATTCAAATTTTATTAAAATAACTATTTTTGCCCACGACTTAGAAAAACGGTTCATACAATTTAAATTAGAATAACCGAAGAGATGCGTTTTTTGAAAAAGGAAGACATTTTAAAAATTACTTGATGAAAATTAAATTACTATTTTCTTTTTCTTTTATGATATTTTACAAAAATAAAAATCTCTAAATTAATTAAAAACTATGATGAAAGATAAACTGGCAAAAAAAATAATAATGCAAAAACTCCTCTTTTTGGCAACTTACTGTCAAAATTTTTACAGTTAAATTGTTAAAGTCTTCTGTGAAACAACCCCTATTCTTAATGTTTTTTTTTTTTTTTTATCGTTTACACTTCCAACCCCCATAAAAGCTATCTCCATATACATCAGGATTTCCATAATTCATCTGAAAAAAGAAAACTAATGCTGGTAAATTTACAATATCGATACCTGCAGTAAACAATGCAAATTAATTAGCTATTTCGGTGACAACATTTTTTATTTGCTAATTTTGGTTTATGATTTAAAATCAAGGATCTTATTCTTACAATTGTTCAAAATATTTATGGTGAAGGAGTAAAATAAAATATAATTGATGTTAAAAGGCCCCTAAAACTTAATAAAAACAAAGTATTATCGTCAAAAAATGTTGAAGAAGAGGAAAGCTCAAAGTATTTTTTTATTATTTCTAATAAAATTAATGCTTTCCGACGCGTTCAAAATTTTGTTAAAAATCTTTTTGTCAGCAACTGCAGATTTTTACAAGAGAGTTTCCTACTGCAAAGTTACGTAATTTACAACTCACTATTTTAATTTTGCCAGTGAAAAACATTTTTTTTGCAAAAATCAAATAATGGTCATAGTTTAATGAAACTTTCAGGACTTATAATTGAAATTATTTTTGAAATTATTATTTTCATAAAAATCTTGGTAAAAATATATATTTTTCTTTTACCTATGTTCCCACGTTCTCCAATTAGTTTCTAGAAATTGGCTACCATTCCAGAATTTTGTTTTATTAGTTAAATGCAGGACTTCTTGGGAAATGTTATTCAACTTTTTTCTTTTTCTAAAAGTTGTTCATTTTCAGAAAATCTTCTCCGAATTGTGTTTGAAAACAAAAATAAATGCAATAAAACTATATGCCCTTTTTTATTTAGATAAACTTTTAATTGCTTTTATAAACAATAATGACATCATAGTCTGAAGAATAGAACATTTTTTTCTATGAATAATGAATTTTTACAAGAATTATTTTTATTTTTTAATTAATTCATAAAGTTTCAAAAACTTAAAATTTCTTCCAATCATTGTTCTAATTAGGTTATTAAATTAATAAATA
Organism: Ascarosepion bandense; assembly: GCA_037127315.1. Classification (NCBI taxonomy): domain Eukaryota; kingdom Metazoa; phylum Mollusca; class Cephalopoda; order Sepiida; family Sepiidae; genus Ascarosepion; species Ascarosepion bandense. Next base: position 52,090 of record JBBBDQ010001306.1, read on the forward strand.
AAGACTATATTTACTAATCGAAAATTGAAAAGGTTAATACAAATCTTCACACACTATGTTTAAAATAATTAAAAAAAAATTTTTCTGTGCATGCAGATACCTGTTTCTTTTTAATGTGCTATATCATTAAAATGTCACGTGTTTTAAGGGTTGTCTTCCTCCTTAGAGGAAAAATAACCTTATATAAACTTTTTCTAGCAGGGTACAATTCTTCCATGTTTGTGAATGTCTTTTCTTTTCTCTTATGCACACACACATATATATAATTTAGGGTATTGGATTATAATTAAATAAAATAATAGTGTAAATAAATATGTAGTTAATAATAAAATGTGTATTACTATGAAAATTTAATAAATAAAATAACCTTATGATGTCATTGACATCATGATATTGATAACAATTAATAAAGAATATGAAAAATAGATAACATTTCAATTCATAAATTATTGCGTTACCTCTGTCATGTTATGCAATTTCATTCTGTTATTAAATTTTAGAATTAATTTAAAAGAAAGTTTTATATTATTTTAATTTTTATTTTTCAGATAGCATTTTCAAACGTGATAGCTATAAAACAAAACTAAAATTCTATAAAATATTCGATAATTGCTGAAAAAATGTTAAATTTTTCATTTTACTATATTGTTAAAAACAAAAAAAAACATTTGCATAAGTTAGATACATTTATATCAATTCTGTTCCACCATACCTAGCTTCTTTGACAGGTTTGTCAGTAAATTATTTGTCACCTCAGATAACACAGATAACAGGACTACTGTGATTAAGAAATGCTTTTATACTACATTTCAGGCAGTAAGCAAGTAATACTTGTTTCAGATCAGATTAAGTAGCTTTAAATTTGCTAATTTTACTCAAATAACGTGTGAGTGATATATATTTTATTTTTACAAGATTTGTAAAACCGAGAATTAGCTTCTGTTTACAAAATGTGTTTGATTGAAAATTGCAGAAAAAGTGAAATTTAAAAATCTGAAAATTTTAGATTTCAATCAATGTAATTTTAGTTTGAAAGAAACCAGAGTATTTTGCTTACTGGAATTAGTAAATTTAATATTTTAGCTTTCAATTAAAGTTAAATTGAAAGCTTTTTTTCTTAAAATTTATTTAAAACATAACACATCACTCAATAAATCCTGGGCCTAACTAATAAAACAACAACATTTAGGCAAAATTTGACTTTATTCATCAACATAGTCCCCTTCTAAGGTGATACACTGATTTCAATGCTTCTCTAACAATGCGATGCCTTTCTTTTGTAGAATGTGTTGTCTTTGGCCTCAAAATACGCTTTAGTTTCTGAAATCACTTTTCCATTGGTGCCAAATCTTTTTCCCTGGAGCATTTTTTTGAGGTCTACAAATAGTGGTTGCTGGGGGCCAGATCTAGAGAATAAGGTGGATGCGGAAGCAATTTGAAGTGTAATTGATGTCTTGCCATTGTTACGATTGACACAGTTCATTGTCTTGGTGAAAGATCACATTTTCTTCTTCATTTGTGGCTGTTCTTGTTTTTTTTTTTTTTTTTTTTTTTTTTGTGATTTCTTCCTTCAAGTGCACCAATAATGCTATATAATATTTGCTATTGATGGTTCTTCTTTTCTCAAGGTAATCAGTGAACAAAATACCTTGCACATCACAAAATACGGAGACCAAAACCTTGCCTGCTGATGTTTGCATCTTTGGTTGCTTTGGACGGCTTTCACCTGCTGCTGTCCACTCAGCTGACTGCCGATTTGACTCCAGAGTGAAGTGGTGGATCCATGTTTCATCCATTGTCACTTATGCAAAAATTCGTTGTTGCATTGAAACTGTTGCAAACAACACTATATTATAGTGTTACAGGGTCATTTGGGCACCGTCAGTGAGAAAAATAGCATCATGACTAAATTCACTCTGCCAGAAATTTAGAAACAGCATGCTGTACTGCTTTGTATTTGTGCTGGAAGTGCCAAGGTCAACAGGGTTGCAGCTGGAACATGTTATTATCTGGCAACAGGACTGCACATGACACACATGCAGTAGTCATGGCTGTCAGACAGTTTCTGTGACCACATTCCCCCCTTATGTATGGCCACCTAACTCCTCAGATTATTATTTGGGGGATGCAGTTGAGCAAGAGACCAACAAAACTCCTTGTTATACCAAAGATGAACTGAAGGCAAGGATTATTGCAGTATTCACCAACTTAAACAAGGAGAGTGTCCAGCAGAGTTGCAGGGGATTCAGAAGACACTGGGAGAGTGTGGTTGAAGGCAATGGTGATTTTATTGAATAAATTTACTCTATAGTATTCCAAAATATTTTTGTTTAATTTTGGTAATTATATCTCTTAAAATGTGATGTCAGTGTTATTTTAATTTTTTTCATAATTTAGACAACAATTTATCCATTGCATTCTATTTGAAATTATTTGTTTGAACATTATTTTTGATCGATACTTGTATTTAAGTAGATATTCTGTTTATAATCAAACAGTATTATATATTTATTTCTACCAGCCTGATTATTTACGATAAATTTTTGTTATGAAAATGTGTGTCATTCGGCAGGATTCAAACCTGTGACCCCTATCCACATAGGGGAAACCACCATGTGATCTGGCATGTCTTAGACCTCTCGACCACGAATGACCAACAGTCTAAACGAAGTCAAATCAAGCCTATATAACACAATTTTTGATTCATCATAATAATCATATCTGCTCTGAAATGTATCGTAATGTCAACAAATGTAAACCTGTTATGGAAATTAATGAAATTGGTTACAAACAACTGACAATTTGAAATTATTTATGAAAATGTGTGTCATTCGGCAGGATTCGAACCTGTGACCCCTCTCCACATATCCTGCTGAATGACAAATTTTCATAACAAAAATTTATCGTAAAGAATCAGGCTGGTAGGAATAAATATATATACTGTTTGATTATAAAACAGAATATCTACTTAAATACGAATATCAATCAAAAATAATGTTCAAACAGATAATTTCAAATTGTCGGTTGTTTATAACCAATTTGTCTGTCTGTCTATCTATCTATCTATCTCAGTCTGTTTCTATCTATCTATCTATCTATCTATCTATCTGTCTCAGTCTGTTTATATCTATCTATCTATCTATCTATCTATCTATCTATCTCAGTCTGTTTCTATCTATCTATCTATCTATCTATCTATCTATCTAAGTCTGTTTATATCTATCTATCTATCTATCTGTCTCAGTCTGTTTATATCTATCTATCTATCTATCTATCTATCTATCTATCTATCTGTCTCAGTCTGTTTATATCTATCTATCTATCTATCTATCTATCTCAGTCTGTTTCTATCTATCTATCTATCTATCTATCTATCTATCTGTCTGTCTCAGTCTGTTTATATCTATCTATCTATCTATCTATCTATCTATCTATCTATCTATCTATCTATCTATAATCTTATGATGACTGAAGAATCAATTAGAAAGATCATTGTGGTAAAAATGTCAGGAATTTGGAGGAATTCAGTTGTCTAAACAAAATTTCAACCTTACGATGCTTCATGAATTTATCAATTTTAAAATTAAATTTCTTGTAGAATAAGAATTACCTTTGTTGGTAAGCAAATCCGTTCGGCAGCGATGGTGAAATCCACGAAAAAAGAAGTTGTAAGTATCTTTTTGTTTATTGTTTTTCTAATTTTTGCCAAATAATTTGTGACAAAATCAAAAATAATTCTAATCAGAAATTTCCAGAATAAAATATAAAATATGATTCCAAATAAAATATTTGCTTATCAAAATTAGCAAACAAGAAAAGTGATATGTGTATTTCATTTACATCAATATGGATAGATAAAGGGAATAGATATGGAGTCTACTTTATATGACATTTAATTTATATTTAGATTTAATATCTAATTTAATAATTTCTAATAATTTAACTGATTTAATTAATTTTTATTTATAATAATTTAATTTGATAATATCTGATTTAGTATTTTGATTTACTAAATCATTTAATATCTGATTTAATAATTTAAATAATTCATTTTAAGATTTAGATATCTACTATATATCTAATGACATCTAATTTATATTTAATAATAAATTTAATAATTTCTAATAATTTAATAATATCTGATTTAATTCTTAATTTTAAATTATAATAATTTAATTTGATAATATCTGATTTAATATTTTGATTTACTAAATCATTTAATATCTGATTTAATAATTTAAATAATTCATTTTAAAATTTAGATATCTGCTATATATCTATGACATCTAATTTATATTTAGAAAACTTAGATTGTTCTGGAACAAGGCCATATTAGTGGGATAGCTGATGAGATTATACTTACTATTGTTGAACTTTTGTTTGGTACTTATGTGTATACTGTGCAGACCCCCATGGGTCAACCCATTTTATAGTTCACTAATAGAAAGCTTAACCAATCAGGAAGCTCAAAATATTCAATGTAACATGTATAAAAAGGCGGCCATATTTTTTTGGTTATTCGAGATCAAATCTGATTTAAGACTGTCTGATTTGGGAATAAATGGAAAAATGGCTATATTTATAAAAATTTTCTCTTAAACCAAACAGAGTACAAAATTGAAACACATCATCTGACGCACACAAGCAGTGGGCAGGAGTATCTTAAGGTAGCATTTTTATACTACATTATTTATTCTCAAAATAAATAATATTAGTAAAACCTTTGAAAAATCCCTATATGTAGATGATCTCTCACTATCGTACTCATCACCAAACATGTCATCCCTTAAATGATATGTACAAATATGGTTTAAACAAGTTAGAAAAATGGACAAATAAAAATGGATTTTGTTTCTCCAAAACAAAAACTTTATATGTATTTCTGTAAAAAACGAGTCTACTACCTTGATCCAGAATTAAATGGGCACTTAATTTGCATAGTCCAATTAACTTCAAGGCACACATCTTAAACAAAAATGCTAAAAATCTTTGAAGCTTCTAAAGGTAATATCAAGACTGAATTGGGGTGCCAATGAAAAAGTAATTCTCAGAATATATCAGTCACACATCAGATCAAAATTAGTTTATGGATGCCTCATTTACAGTGCCACATGTAAATTCTATCTTAAAAAAATACTACAAACTAAACAAAATCAAGGACTGAGACTAAGTCTTAGAGCCTTCCAGATCTCAGCCATGCAGTCTCTATATAGAAGCCAATGAATCACCTATATCTCTGAGATGGGGAAAAATTATCCCTCAAATATGCACTAAAACTAGAATCCAAGCCAAATAACTTGGCATACCAAAAAACATTAACCTCTGTATATCCAGTTCTATAGAAATAAACCAACATCCTTCCCTACACTAGGACTTTGAATTCATGAAGCCCTAGAATAAATAAAGACCCTGTTAATGTAACACTAGTCAGAATAAATAAGGCAACTCTATGGTCAATCTCTAAACCACACATAGATTTAACATTAACACAAAATAAAAATAAACAATCAACAAAAGTGTGTACAGAGAAATAATAGACAAATATTGTGACTATAAACCATTCTACACAGATTGATTAAAATTTCTGCATAGAATAGGGGCAGCAGCCACAGACAAATTTATAAACAAATCAGGCTACTAAATAATATATCTATCTATACAGCTGAACTACAAGCCATTAAAATGGCACTTAAAATGATAGGAAGTTTATAATATTCTCAGACTCCTTATTATATACTTTAAATCAATTAATATTTCTCTGATAAATTTTCAAAGTTTTATTTTTTTGAAGATTTTTTGATAAAGACAATTACATTGTCATGAAAGACGACTAAAAAAGGTGGTAATCAGCTATTTTAGTAAAATAAAAAATAAAAACCTCCTAGATAATTTAAACTAGTTTTTGAAATACAACAAAGTATTTTGCTTAATGGAAATATTAGATTTAATCAGTTTTTGAAGTACAGCAAAGTATTTTGCTTAATGGAAATATTAGATTTAATCTGTTAGCTTGAAACTAAAAGTATAGCTTCAAAAAAGATCTTTCAGTTTTTTTAAAAATCATTTTAAATCTTATTGTATTTTCAGTAAAGATCTTAAATTTAAATGCTTTATCAGCCTAAGAAAGAGTAACTTGTTAGGGTCCTGGGCATGACGGTAAACTGCATCCGGCAGCAAGGCCTCTGATTGGGAGGTTGTGACAAGCATGGAACCACCTCTTAATTGCTGTTGTTCCCAGGTCCACCCTGACTTGGAGTAGTAGCAACTGTTAGGGTTCTAGCTATGGGCAAAAAAATACTTGTATAGTAATACATACATAAAAATAGACTTTTATAGAATAATAAACATTTTTAAAGGAAAGATATTACCAACAATACATTTTTAAAGAAAAAATAATTACCATAACACATGTTTTTGAAGGAAAAAAAAATGTTCTCAACAAAACATTTTTGAATACAAAACTAGAAGACATTTTCAGTTTTCTAAAATAAAAAAAGAATAAAAACAAAAGATTTTCATTAAAATCTGACTAAATCAACCTACTCACTATAATCAAACATTAAAAAAAAATACTTTAAAACTTCACCTTTTTGGCATTAAATAACCCACAGAGGTGTTGATATGCTGTTAAACAAAACTGAAGCTCTAAACTCAAGTAACTTGGCAAGAAGAGAATATGTGTTGTATATCGACAAACAACAAACACGCATATATATAAAAATATGAAGTTATATTTTTATTAATGACGATGAACCGTGTAGCATAGGGAACAGAGAATTGAGAGAGCGCGCTTCTAATGGGTTGACGGGAGTGTAGTCTTATCTGTTGTCTCTCTTCACCGGCCGATCTCTGTTGCTCCTCTACTACTACTGGCGAATCCGTGTGCCGAGGTCTTTTTATAATCTTCCAGAACCGGGACTTTTTCTTCCCGTTTTGCCTCGCCCACGTAATTCTCAGAGACACCTGTTCTGTTTGCCTCTGTAGCCATTTCCGCTGCTGCCGGAAATAAGGTCAAACGACATCCGTTCCTTTCAACGACCGGAAACACCCTCGCTTGCATCAGCCTTCCTCGGGTGGGGCCAGATTGTTATATTACATATGGATGTTGTCCTTTTTATGTTAATATGTGTAAAAGGGACAAATTGTTATCAACACCTTTGTCCATGATTCTCACTGATTGCAATCCACTCTATATTTATCAAGCTTAAGTTAATCTCGCACTAAACCATACATGTAAGGCACTCAGTGAGGATCAGATGGTCTACACTAGTTGCCTATGAGATTTGTTTATTAGGGATAACTTATTTACAGCTATGTATTTATAAAGAATATTTCAGTATTTGAATAAGACGCCTTTTATGTTTCTTTTCAGGATAATAGTCAGTCAAAAATATCAAGCTTTTTTGGGGTAAGTTTTTTCTTTTACTTTTTTTTTCCCATATATATATATATATGTATGTGTTATGTCTTCAAGACATAACACATACAACTATTTTACGCAATGCTTCAAGCAAATTACAAAACTTTACTATATATATATATATATATATATATATATATATATATATATATATATATATATATATATATAGGTGTTAATAAAACAGTGCTCAATGTAGTATAAACAGAATTTGAATTTAAGTTCATGTGCAGTGGATATTGACTTGGAACAAGAGATCGGGGAGCCGAGTTCGAATTCTAGTTGAATTCATTGCGTTCACTTACACGCGAATACCCTTGGGAAAGGTATTAATTCGTCTCTTCCTTCCAGTTATGGGTTAAATAACAGGACAGATTGGGTTCTATAGCCATGGCTGGCAACCAGTCTCTCGCAGAAAGCAATGGCAACCTACTGCGGGATAATCTTCTGCCCATTCAGTCGTGTCTCTTTCGAGACATGATCACCCAAGCGTGTTTCACGTATGGCACTTAACTGACTGAATATAATTTAGAAAAGATTTTCGATTATTACTATGGACAATACATATTTCACCGCTTTGATGTTATTATCGTGGCTCGTCAGACCCAAATGGTACAACAGTAGGTCCTCAAAAGATAATGTGTGTGTGTATGTGTGTATATATTATTTAATTACTTAGTTTTTTGTCATAATTAGACCAGTACACAGTTGTATTAAAAAGTGTTCAATACAAGTATACTGTAGAATTTTCGAATATTTTTCATTTGTAAAGAGTTATTATGCAACCCAGGTTTCTACCATCTGGTGTCTTCAGGCAATTTACAATAACTGATTTTAGCATGTTTTTTTATTTTATTTTATTTTTTATTTTTATTTTATAGAATGCTCATGTAACAGGTATTTTTTTATGAATGTGCAATTTTAAAAATTAGAAGATGTTATACCCTAATAGGATCATTAGGATCATACAACCACAGATGAAAATATTGTTTTTTAAAAAAAATACCTGTTATGTGAGCGTTCTTAAAAAAATAACGATACAAATCAGTTATTGCAAATCGCCTGAAGACACCATATGGTAGAAACCTAGGTCATGTAATAACTCATTTACGAATTATATATATATATATAAATGAGTATAATAAAAAAACTGTTCTAAAATGTTTGTGAAAAGAAAAGTTTTTTTATGCTTTAACATGTGCTTGACCATGACATTACAACATATAAAAAAATTCCATTTTGGATAATTTTCACGTTCTAATGAATGCTACCAATTTGTCAACCATTATATTTGAAGCAAGAAAAACATGTAGAGTAATTTTTAGCAACACAGTTTTCAGGTTACATTTGTTACTATAACTCACACCCTCAGAAAGAGGTTGGGAGTACTTGGGTACCTTAAGAAATGAATGAAAATAACATCTGTCAACGTTACGGCTCATTTCTGACATCTTTTGATTATAATAGGCGAAAGATTATCTGTGAATATGAACGGATTTTATTAAAAATAAGCAAAAACATTGTTTGCAATTGATTTAATCTATTTAATTTCTATATATATATATATATATATTTTAGTCATCCACATACAAGCCTGTTTCACTGAATCACAGCTCATCAGTGTGGCTAGACATCCATTTGCTTCCAGTCGGAATTGAAACTGGACCGATTAGGTGTCAGTCTGAGTCCCTACTCCCTAAGCTATGGGCGCATGGAATGAGAGAGAATAAATTTTAGTGTGTTATATATATGTGGTGTTTACATATGCCAGTCACCGGGAGAACTCTCTTCATTACTGAAGAGTAACGCATAAATTGCAGAAGTGGTAACTATTTTAAAAATTTTCCTCTCTAGAGAGCTCAATCATAATGAGAGCATAATATATTAGTCATCGACATACAAGCCTGTTTTGCTGTGTCACAGCTCATCAGTGTGGCTAGACACATCCACTTGCTTCTAGCCGGGATTGAGATGCAACTGATTTGGTGTCAGTTGGAGTCCCTACTCCCTAAGCAAAAGGAGCATGAAATGAGAGGGGAAATTTAAGCATGTTATTTATATGTGGTGTATACACACACCAGTCACTGGGAAAACTCAATTGGTTACTGAAGAAGCAAGATTTTGTTGCTGAAATAGCTATATAACATATGTAGAATTTGGGATTTTTAAAATATTTTATATATATATATCTAAATCTAATCTAATCTTATTTATAAATGGAACTGTGTGTGTGTGTGTCTCCGTTACCTGTAGACTCCGAAACGGCTGAATAGATTTTCTTGAAAATTTACACAGTTGTACTATAAGCGTCTGCAAGTGTTCTTAGCTAGGTTTTGTGTCGAGGTAGCCCTGATAAATATCAAAAATCAATAATAAAAAAAAATCGGGTTATAGAAGGAGTGGTCCGATTTTAATCAAATTTGATACATTCATAGACAAAGACATAAGAAACGATATTCAGAAGTTTCAAGGTTGCAGTTCTTACAATAGTGCAGAAAATTGATTATATATATATAAAAGGCAAGATGTTTGTGTGTGTCTGTTTATCTGCCTGTATGTCTGTATTTTTTTTAGCTTTTTTATTTTAGTTTTTGCTTCGGGTTTGGCTCTAAGTAGGTATAATTGTAGTTCTTAGTCTCAGCCATGATACCATTTACTCAGAGGACGTATTTAGCCTGCAAAATTCAGTTTACGACGAAAAAACTTATTTGATATTGATACCAGGAAATCAAAATTTAACTTAATCCATTTGTTTTTCTTTCAGTCTACGGTTTCGCTTTAACTGGAAACAACTATTGCTTTTTTAGTCTTTTGTGCCAATGTCCAAAGAGTCTGAGCTCCAGGACCATGGATTAGTTTTAAAGCTTTTATTGCACCTGAGCAATGCCAGGCTATACTGCTAGTATATATATATATATATATATATATATATATATAATTAAATAATTTAGGCATATTGTTTATTATTTCTTTTAATCCTCTCTATTTTAATAAATGGGTAGTATGTCTAAATTATTTATTTCATTTGTTTTTTAATGTCTTAATTGTTTTTGCTACCTCAACCATGTGGGGTGAGAAAAGATTTCTGTTGGCCTACAAGACTTTTGACCTCATCATTGGATTTGTGTTCCCAAGATGAGATCTTTTTCAAGCATTTGTTCTTGAATGTCTGGATCCATTTATACAAGAGTGTGTGGAGGCTTAGTTGAATGTTTAACCTCTTCCTTACTTTTTATTTTGAAATGACGACAATTTCCAATAATTTCATCATGTGCAATGACAATAAATCACAAGGACAATCATTTTCAAATGTAGGAATATATTTACCACAATCTGTATTTAGCCATGGACAATTATATGTAGTTCTTAGAAAAAGAAAGGAAACCTCAAGATATTAATTAAATTAACTCAATATTAGGGAATGTTAGTGCCACCCCATGTACATACCAAAAATATTGTATTGAGAGAGTTTTTAAATTAAATGTCATTTTTCCTGTAAGTTTGTTAAATTATATATCTTCTTTTTTTGCACAGAATGCAGTATCCCCTAACCCATTCCTTTACTAGAGCAAACCTCTGGGCTTAGAATTTTTCCTCATTCTTTGTTTAAATGGGGCTGAGAATGCATGTCTTAAAATAATAGATTGAAAATGGCTATTTTCCCTCTAAGTTTTATCTGAATTTACAGATATATATTATGCTCTCACACCCTGATTAAGCACTCTGGAAGAATGGTAGGCTTTGAAAAACAGTAGCTACTCTAGCATCTACGCATCGTTCATTCAGCAATGAATTAGAGCACTCTCAGCTATTAGGCGTGTATAATGATAATATACACGCTAAAAAAGTCTGCCTTCTTCTACCGAGCGCCCGTAGCTCAGAGGTAGAATCGCTGACTGATGCCAATTCAGTTGGGTTTCAATTCTGAGTTAAAAGCAATCGGATGTCTAACCATACTGATGAGCTATAATACAGCGAAACAGATCTGTCTGCAGATGACTATATATATATATATATATATATATTTAGAATTTATAACATAAATCTAATGTTTTTGTTAAGCTTAAGAATTTAAAATTTGTAATAAAAAATAAAGTGAATCTAATAATCAATTAATAATGCTGATATCTATTTTAATAAAATATTAACGTTAATGCCCCAATAAAGTATTTTTAGTGTCAGTTCTTATATTCTTCAAATTAGAAATTGCTTTGTTTTGATTGGTCTACTTTGTCTATGTAACAATGCCTTCCTGATTAAGGGTGTTTGGCTAGTCTTGAACCTTTTAAAACTCTCCAAATTGAAATAAACCTCATCACTTGATAAGACACAGATAGTGTCGAAACAAAATGGCTACTTTTATAGTGACATTATAACATATTTATGTTATAAATTCTAAATAAATATTATTCACTCTATTTTGTATTGAGCACTTTTAAGAATAGTGTTTTTTTTGGGGGGGGGATATAGAATTTTATTCCATCCATATCTACCGTATACTTGGAGATATATACACAATCAATTAAATAAGTGTATGCTTATTTACTTAGTAATGATTTTTTTAATGCTTTTTTTTTTTTCAGAAAGGTGCAAATTCCAATGGAAAGTTGTTTACTACTGTTGGATCTTCTAAGCTACGTTTGCCAAAAAGGAAGGATAATGTCATCATCACTCATAATGACCCACTTGATAAAAGTCTACCTTTTAAAGACTTTAGAAATCCAGAGATGCATTCTGCAGAGAAAGGTCTCTGTAACAGCAAACCAAATTTTTCAACTTTATTTACCATTATTCAGAATCCTTCTGCCAAAAATGTTTCTCAAAACAAAGTAACTGAATCTCATCCTGTAGAACATGAAAATCATTCCTCGTCTCATGTAATGAATGATTTAACAAATTCATTCAACAACTCTTGCCAGGATACAGATCAACGTGACTTGGACAAGCAAACAGTTAATTCAACCCTGAAAATCTCTTCATTATCCTCACAATCCTTGATTCCAAATGGCAGTAGTGGCTCTGATCCTCTGCTCCTTAGTTCCTCTCCTACATTTCCAAAGACCAAAGCTCACAGTTTCGTTAGTGTAATTCCTGAAACTCCTGAAAGCAAACCAAGGAAAGTTATTAGTCGTACTTTCCTTGCGTCTTCAGCTCAGTTGAAAAACACGGTGGAAAACAAAATCAACCAAGCAAAAAATGTGGAGCGTTTAAAAATGGGTAACAAAACGAAGCAACTGAAGCCGTGTGTTGTTAACCCTCTTAAAGAAACAGCATTGAATTCAATTTCATCAAAGACTTCCGTTAAAGATTGCAACTTACCCCCACAAACAGTGTCCTGCTCACTTGCCGGGCTGACAACTACAGTCGGGTCTGTGACACCAGTAAAAAAATACACAAATTCTACAAAACGACTTGCAAAAACTGGTATATCTCCTTCTGCTAAGCGTAATATTTTTTCTGAATCCTGTCCATTTGAGAAGGATGTTGGAGAAAACAAATTGGAAGAGCCTGTAGATGATAGTTTGCTTGATTTTCAAAATGACAGTATTGACTTGTCTGATAATGAGATTGACATGTGGGAGGAATTGTCAACAAAAGGTGCAGAAGTTTGGGATGACCTGGGCCTCTCACTAGCTGAACAAAGTAAAGAAGAATTATTAAATGATATTCATTTAAGTTCTATAAACAAAGCCAAAATGTCCACTCAGTTAACCAGTCAGAAAACAGAACCTGTTCCATGCACCAATAAAAAAGGTGCTGTATCTGAGGAGGTGGCTCAACAAAAGACAGATGTGGTTGATCTGTTAGCCAATCAAGAAGACCAGTCACCAGTGACAGCATTGACAAGTCACGAAAAAAAAACAAAGTTGTTTTTGAAACAAGATAAGAAAACAAGTCTGAAGCAACAGAACTATCAAATGAGCTGGTCTTTCAAGGGTACTGGAAAGAAGTCTAAATCAACAATGAGTTCTGAAGAAGATGAAACACTCCTCTTGGAAATCCTCGCTGAAATTGACTCAGTTCCAAATTCTAAACCTGCCAAAATGAGGCCTGATCTTCAAAATGCAACTTTGAAAAAAATGTCTCCAAAAATACAAAGCCGGACAACACGTGTTGATTGTGCTGTGCTGCCATCCCAAATTAATCAGACTGAAGATAAGAACCTATTACAAGAAATTCTAAGTGAATTAAATGAGGGCAAAGATAGAGTGTGCGAGAAAATCCAAGAACCAAGTATGACAGAAAGCAAAAATGAAATGTTTGGTACTAGTGAACAGAAAGCGAAAGCTTTTAAAAACAAAACTGTACAGCCTCCAGTGAGTAACTCTCTGCTTATCAGTATTTCGCAAGTAGATGACAAACAGGAATCAAACAGTTTGTTGGAGAAAACTTGTGACATAAATCATGAGACTAGAGATGACGTTTTAAGTAATTGTGATTCTGCGCCAAAATCAGACTTTATCCAAGAAAAGAAAACGAATATCGATGAAAATAACATTTCCGTTGAAGGGCATGAGTGTCAGGATTTCTCACCTTGGGACTCTTCGTTTGAAATAGAAGAGCCAGCCTCTGATGAAGGCCAATTATCAGTGGGTAAACATTTGAAGCATTTTGACCATTCTCTTGATCATATGTTGATTTCCAGTTTAGAGAAATTATCCCCTTTTAAACCAAGAACAAAGTGGTAAGTATTTTTGATAAATTCCTTCTAATTTTACTTATTTTTGAAAAATTATTCAACGAATAAATAAAATGGAGATTATGGATATGATTTAACCTGAAAGTTCTAAAATACGATGTATGATTGGAATTTGTCTAATCATTTTGAATATCCCTAAAACAGTAACACAGATAATGTAAATAAAGGGACTTTTACTATGGATGCAGGAATACTCTCTCATTGGGTTACTCACTTAGCATTGAAATGTTTATGTACTCTGTGGCTGTCATAATCGTAATAACTGAGTGAGTAGATGTCCTATGCTTTTTTCTTTTCTTTTTCCTGTCGAATCACCCATGTCTGTCAGTGTAACACCATCAAAATTTGGCTTCTTGCAACTTTTGATATTTTTCAAATTTAAAATTGCCTTTGTTATGAATGAGAGTATGAAGAATGTAACAAGGTAGCTGATGGTGATCCTTAAAAAGGTTTTCATATTGTTTTGAAATGTGTAAAGAATGCTAGTATACTTATGTGGAGGTCCTCATGAGAATACTTTGAAAGAGATTTAAGGTGCCATTGCCCTTAGGCTGGTTGTTTCATTTTGTATTAAATGACATCTTAAGGGATAATCTCAGATAGGTGATTATTTTCAAGGGACTTTTGCCTTGTATACCTTGTATACCTTGTTACACAACAGGTTTTATTTATAAAAGGGTATGGAAATGCTTACACAATAGTAGACATTGACTCGGAGGAAAAGTGAGAAAAAATACAATAAATATAATAACTCAGTTATACTGATATTCCTGACCTTTGACAATACATTTTTCTTGATTTTCAGTTCATTACAAAGTAAAATCAATAACAGTCTATGTAAATAAATTATATCAGTAATGCTTGCATTTATTCCTGACCATCTCTTGATTTTCAATGCAATCCTATAGTAAAATCATTAGCAATGCACTTACATTATGCATACACACACATATGTGTGTGTGTGTGTATATATATATATATATATATATAAAACTGAAGGGAGAAGAGAGGAAAAAGGGAAACGTGATAAGATCAGGTTAAAGGCAGGTTAACATCTTGACCGTTAAGGAGGGAAAAGCAACATGGGAAAAGGGAGAGAGAAAAAAAAAAGAAAAAGTTGGTTAATATTTATTCTTTGGGGCCAAATCCCAAAATGAATCTCCATTCTGATTAGCCAAAACAAACACACATGTAAATTTTATAAACCTTCCCACATACATTCACAGCAAACCAAAGGTTTTTGTCATTTAAATGTAAATCATCTGCACAACCAACAGCAACATCGTCTGATGATAAGATTCTATCACGAAACAGAAATTTCCGTGTCACAATGTACAATTAATTCATAACTATATATATATATATATATATATTGTAATAGTTGTTACAATGGTTTAATGAATTTATAAACCATTGTAACAACTATTACAATATAAAGTTCTACATTTGTATCGAGCACTCTTTATAAAAATAAATGCATGAACAACAGGTAAAAAACCTACGAGTTCTACAACTTAGTTACAATATATATATATATATATATATATATAAAAAAAACAGTGATGATCCACGTATACTGTCTTAATATGTATAGGAAAAAATACTTAAAAGTTGTAAGTTTAAAAATGTATTTTTTTGACAGTATTTATTTATTTCTATTATTATATTTGATATTTCAGACCGTCCTCGGCCTTTCATCAGAAACAAATGATTTTAAAATTTAAATTAGAAACGTTTTCGCGATGAGCGTTCGTGGAGAGATTGTTTACATCACGTGACGCAGAAAGCGACAGATTTTTTTAATATTTGTAAACGTAAACCTATCTTTAATAATACTCATAAGTGTTGTTTTAAAGGAAATTTTTTAAGTGTATCTAAAAAATGTTTAACTATTGAAATATTTATAAAGATTTAAAACAACTAAGTCCCTATTTAACCCTAGCCTGTATGTATTTAATTTTAAAATCCAGTATTTTTCTTTCTTTCTGCGTGAGTATGTAGAACTAAAATCAGAATCTATTACTAAACATTTGCAGTTTTCTAATGTGTGTCCCGGTTGATTGAAGTGTTCTGCTATGGGGGAATATGGGTTGTTTTGGTGTATGCTTAGTTTATGATTATTGAAACAGAATCTAAAGCTATTTCCATATTCACCAATATATCCACTATTTTAACATATTGAACAGAAGAGAAAATATATTATGTTTTGACTGTCACAGGTGAGGCGTGGTGGGTGTAATTTGATGTTGGTGTTGGGTAGAGAAAATACTGCATTGTTTACTAAATGCTTGCAAACTAGACAGCGAGATTTCTGACATTTGAAATTCCCTGATAGGTTTGTATTTTTTAGATATTTGGTAGAAGTGAGGATAGCTGATAGGTTGGGTGTTTGTTTCATTGCATTTATGGGTGGTTTATTGAAAATGTCTTTGATCTTTTTGTTTGATTGGAGGTTCTTGTAATCATTTTTTAAATTTTGAATAAGTGTGTGGGAATATTGATTGTGGTTAAAAACCATGGGAATTCGGTTGTTTTTTCTTTTCTTGTATGTGAGAAGTGTGTTGTGATTTATATGGATGGTTTTATTTAGGTGCTTCTTTTATTATTTTTACTGGGTATTTACATTTTAGAAATTGCTTTGTTAGGTTGTTAATGTTGTATAGAAAATCTGGATGGTCTGAGCATATGCGTTTGATTCTTAGAAATGAGTTGTATACGATATATTTTTTTAATTTAAGGGGATGACAACTGTTAAAGTGTAAGAATTTATGTTGGTTTGTGGGTTTGTTGTATAGACTGGTGGAAAGTGTATGTTTGTTTAATTTTATCATGACGTCTAAGAAAGGGACGGATGTGTATGAGTACTCCATGGTAAATTTAATTGTATTGTGGAAGTTGTTGCAGAAAGTAAAAAAGTTTTTTAATTTTTCTAATCCATGAGTCCATC
The DNA here is from genome assembly GCA_037127315.1 of Ascarosepion bandense. Classification (NCBI taxonomy): domain Eukaryota; kingdom Metazoa; phylum Mollusca; class Cephalopoda; order Sepiida; family Sepiidae; genus Ascarosepion; species Ascarosepion bandense. Next base: position 69,157 of record JBBBDQ010001306.1, read on the forward strand.
TTAAGAAAATGTCATCAATATATCTAAATAATATGATGGTTTATATTGTGAATTGTCTAGTATCTTTCTTTCTAGAATATTATATAATATTATTCTATAATATATATATATATATATATATATATATATATATAATTTTTTTTAAAAATCATATCACCCTGAGCAAGGCGGTAATGCCACTGATGCGCAGGGGGCTACATAAGAGGGAAAAGATTGGAAAAGAGAAAGCCGGAAACCACATCCTAAACAGGGAACAAGCGATGAGCCTCTACACCTGTTCAATAGACGTGGGTGGAGTGTGAACCGGGCAATAGTTAATCTACCTACTCCAATTATATATATATATAATATTAATTACTTGTGGTTATTTTCAAATTCATTTTGCTAAAATCAAAGTTAAAAAATGTGAAATAATTTTGTCTTTTATGCAAATCTTAACAAATTACTATTTCTATTTATAATTTTTTTAAAAAGAATTTCCTTATTCTAATCAAGATATTTTTGACAAGTGTTTCCCTTGCCTGAAACATTTACAAATGCAGATTAGGATTAATGGCTTGTGTTTTTTCAGTCCACAGAAGACACTGCCACCAGTCGCTCCAGCTTGTGCCAGTTATAACCGGTTTCAAGTGAACAATGTACAGCATCATGGGTGAGTGATTTTGTTTTTGTTTGTCATTTCATTTCTTTTGGTATCTTTAGGAATTTGTTTTGACATTTGTGTAAAGAGGTTTTATTACATAGAAGAATCCATTATTAGTGATCTATTTGAATGATTCTTCTACCCTTGTCAAGACTACTCCTTGTTCCATCTTAGAGCTTTGCAAAATGCTGAGTCCAGCAGAATGACCTTTTTTTTCTTTTTTTTTTTTTTCACATGATATCCTCCAACATGATGAAGGTCAATAACACCAGGATGTGTGTTGTGGTGCAGTGGCTATGTACTTGGAACGACAAATCGGGGACCTCCACTTTGAATTCCAGTTGGATTTCTTGCATTCACTTATGCACAAATACCTTTGGGAAAGGCATTAATCTGTCTCTTCCCTCTAGTTATGGGTTAAACAATAGGACAGATTAAGTTCTATAGCCTTGGCTGGTAACCAGTCTACCGCAGAAAGTAATGGCAATCTGCTGCAGGATAATCTTCTGCCTAGTCAGTCATGTCTCTGTCGAGACATGATTGCCTAAAGTGTGTATCACATATGGCACTTAACTGACTGACTGAATATAATAGTTGGAATCATGATTAAAGCTGCTATTGGTCATAAAGTGGGGGATCCATTTTATATTCTTAGGGAGTAATAAACTGATCCCTCACTAATTATACTTAATAATGTAATATAATCTCTTCTCCCTCCAGCTATGAGTTAAATGGCAGGACAGATTGGGTTCTATAGCCTTGGCTGGCAGCCAGTCTACTGCAGAGAGAAATGGCAACCTACTGTGGGATAATCTTCTGCCCAGTCAGTCATGTTTCTTTTGAGACATGATCGCCCAAAGCGTGTATCACGTATGGCACTTAACTGACTGATGAAACACCAACTACCCTTGACAGATTGTGGGTTGATGAATCCAATGGTCATTCTCAATCCAAATTTTTAATTTAATTTAATTTTTTTTATAGTAAGGTTCCTCCTGTACAAGGTCCAGGGGACACTGGAGGTAAAGGGTTGCTTTTAGGGGTAGTTTATATGGATAATAGGAGAAGTTAATAGCCAACTCTAGACATGAACAGGTCAAGATTGTCGTGACTGGAGGAAAACACTCCCTTAGGTGTCTGTTCCATAGAGGCATGGTTTGTGGGAAGAAACTGTTTGAGTGGAACTTCTTGCCAATGATATGGCATCCCTTCTGTCTCTTCTATGAATATTTTCATGGCTTCTGCTCTGGCAAATTTAGGTCACTGGTGCTCCCTCCACAAGAATTTACTCAAGCAACCAGACTGGCAACAAAGTCTCGCCCTTTTACAGTTAGGTCAACCAAATGCAGACAACAATTCTACTCCTGCAGCTTCTTTTCTTGTGCTTCCTGCCTGTGGAACTCCCTTCCATATTCTTGATTTCCTGACAGCTACAACCTCCAGGAATTTAAATGCAATGTCAATACCCATCTCTTAAACACTTGACTCCTGTTCTTTCTACATCAACTTGTATATCTTTTCCTTTCTCTTTACCTTTACAACTGTCTTCACTCCTGTGTTCACATCCTTCTCTTGGCCTTTCACTTTCACCCTCTGTAGCTGGTTCCTCCTGTCTATTCTACAAATATATTCATGGCTTTTGCTCCGATGAAAAGTCACTGGTGCTCCCGCCACTAGAATTTACTTATGCAACCAGACTGGCAACAAGGTCCCACCCACTTACAGTTAGGTCAACCAAAGGCAGCTGTCAATTCTACTCCAGTAGCTTCTTTTCTCGCACTTCCCACCTGTGGAACTCCCTTTCATATACTTACTTTCTTGATGGCTACAACCTTCAGGAATTTAAAAACAAGGTCAATACCCATCTCTTATCCACTTGACTCCAATTCTTTCTACATCACCCTTTATGTCTTTTTTTTTTTCCTTACTCTCTACCTTTGCAACTGCCTTCACACCTGTGTTTCCATCCTTCTTTTGTTCTTTCTCTGAGACCTCTTGTAACTGGTTCGTCTTTCTCTTCATTCTCCTCTTCTTTTTTTTTTTTTTTTTTAATCATATCACCCCAAGCAAGGCGGTAATGCCACTGATGCGCAGGGGGCTACGTAAGAGTGAAAAGATTGGAAAAGAGAAAGCCGAAAAGCACATCCTAAACAGGGAACAAGAGATGAGCCTCTTCACCTGTTCAATAGACGTGGGTGGAGTGTGAAAACTTTTACTCTTATGTAGCCCCCTGCACATCAGCGGTGGTACCACCTTGCTTAGGGTGAAATGATTCAAAGCAAAAGATATATACATGTTGTGCTGGAGGATTTTTTTTTTTTACCCAGATAGAATTCCTCACCTCATACGTATCATGTTTTACATCTAGTTTAAGATGAATATTCTACATCAAACCAATGGTGTATTGCTGCCACATCTACGTTGAAGCTGCAGAGTCTTCATTTTCCAGCATTGTGGATGGTGAATTATTTTCCACAGTCGACCTCTTGATACTCTATCACTATTTTTAAGGAACATTCGGGCAAATTCTTGGTTTTACCAGATCACAACTCAGACCCACCATATCAGGTAAACTGAGTCAACTCATCTGTATTCCCTTCATCTTCCATTAGTGAGGAAGAAGTTCCACTCATTTTTTTTCTCCAGAACTTTTGCATTATGGAAAGGACTCTACAATCTTAACCTCTTCAAGTCTAGGGTCAGCTGTTATCTATCCTACATATCCTCATAACATGCACCTCTTGTTCCCTACTTGTACATCATTCAAACAACCTTATTTAGTCCCCCTCTACCTTGAGTTGCTCTTAGGCCTTGTATTTGGTGAGCTAGGGTGAGAAAAATAATTTTAAAAAAAATATTCTAAGAAAGAAAGAGTATGAATGAGCAAAAAGGTTTTGGGGATAAAAAATCAAATTTTGATGTTTGGTCAGATTTTGGAAAGTGGTGAGGCTGAAAACTTTTCAGCATCTCTTCCCTCATACCTGAATTTTCCCAATGAATGTTTGTCTCTGCTTTTGTTTTTACTCTGGTTACTTATTATTAAGACAAACTTAGTAAAAAGGATAACATCATCATATTGAAATTTATGCTTTGTTTTAGACCAAAGTAAGGAATGACAAAATGTCTTTAAAATCTCAAAAACAATTATTTCAGCCACTTTAAATTGAAAATAATAATTATTATTAGTTATTAATGTTTAATTAAATTTTTTCAGCCACTTTGAAAAAAAGATTCAATTTGTTGTTCTTTTTTAGCAATGATAAAATCGAATTGACTTTGTCGGATGGAAATTGTGTCAAGACATGTATATTGTATGGATTCTGGTAAGCACCTTTGTTTATTTCTGATAGGACTGATAGATTTTAGAAGCATGTAAATCTACTAACAGCAAAAAAAAAAAAAACTAGTCAAGATATTGATGCTTTTAAAAAAATATTTTTAAAATGTGAATAAGTGGATACATCTAATTTCTGTTTAAATTTCCAAGATGAAGAGTTATTTACATTGAGGCTAAGGAGGTCAAATGTGACAATAGACAACAGGCAGGAAAGAAGAACATTTTAAGTTTCCAAGTCCTACGTTCATGATTGTTTCACAAGACATTGGATAGCTGATTAATGATCTTCATAACATAGTAATTGTGAGTTCAAACCCTGGGCTGAGTACTACAGACTCAGTGGAAACAGGGTGAGTGATGACTGAGAAGTACTAAAAGAATTAGGAATTAGGCTGTGGGTCTATTCTGAGTGCAGTTGTTGATGAAACACAAACATGCCTAAAGAGATGGGTGCAAAAGGGATTAACTAGCCATTCTACTAGATTCCGTAGTCTCTTGTGACTGATGCCCGTTTCTCTGTACTATTGACATAAAAAAGTGATATGTAATGAAAAATGCCCAAACATGCCAAAAAAATAAGTACGTTTTTTTTGTCTTAATTTTTGTGTGATTAGTAGTAAGAAGAAAGATTATGAAAAATTCTCATATAAAAGAAATTATATAAATACTAGCAGTATAGTCCGGCGTTGCTCGGGTGTAATGAAAGCTTTAAAACTAATCCATGGTCCTGGAGCTCAGACTCTTTGGACATTGGCACGTAAGACTAAAAAGCAATAGTTGTTTCCAGTTAAAGTGAAACCATAGACTGAAAGAAAAATGAATGGATGCAAGTTAAATTTTGATTTCCTGGTGTTGATATCAAATAAATCTTTTTTGTCCTAAACTGAATTTTGAAGGCTAAATAAGTCCTCTGAGTAAATGGTATCATGGCTGAGACTAAGAACTACAATTATACCTACTTAGAGCCAAACCCGAAGCAAAAACTAAAATAAAAGGGCTGAAAAAATACAGACATGCAGGCAGATAAACAGACACACACACAAACATCTTGCCTTTTTTATAGATATATATACTAGCAGTATAGCCCGGCGTTGCTTGCGTGTAATGAAAGCTTTAAATCTAATCCATAGTCCTGGAGCTCAGACTCTTTGAACATTGGCATGAAAGACTAAAAACAATAGTTGTTTCCAGTTAAAGCGAAACCGTAGACTGAAAAAAAATGATTGGATGTAAGTCAAATTTTGATTTCCTGGTATCGATATCAAATAAACTTTTTTCATCGTAAACTTAATTTTGAAGGCTAAATAAGTCCTCTGAGTAAATGGTATCATGGCTGAGACTAAGAACTACAATTATACCTACTTAGAGCCAAACCCGAAGCAAAAACTAAAATAAAAGGGCTGAAAAAATACAGACATACAGGCAGATAAACAGACACACACACACACACACACACTTACCCTTTTTATGCTCATATTATGATTTTCTGCACTATTGTGGGGTGCAACCCAAACTTCTGAATATCGTTTCTTGTGTCTTTGTCTATGGTGTATCAATTTGATTAAAATAGGACACTCCTTCTATGACAATTCATTAGTCTGGGTGTGAGCTTTCGATATTTATCAGGGGGGTGGGTACCTCGACACAAAACCTAGCTAAGGACACTCGCAGATGCTTATAGTACAACTGTGTAAATTTTCAAGAAAATCAGTTCAACCATTTCAGAGTCTATAGGTAATGGACACACACACACACAGACACACACAAAGTTCCATTTATAAATAAGTTTAGATCAGATATGGATATACACCCTTATGCAAATTAATTGAAACAACTGCTTTAGTTTCCTTTCTTTCAACATATAGTCAGTTTTAGAGTGAAATAGTGTAATCGATTTCCATTTTTTCCTCAGGTCATTTACAGTGGTGTGCAGTGATATGAATAAATTTTTGGGTTTTATAATTAAATTCGTTTGGCCTTGAAAAATATTGCATCATCTGTAATTGCATCAGTTTTTTATTATGCCCAGACATTATTGTCTCGACTGTTGATTAGTTATCCTAAGGACATTGTCTGCAATGGATGTTACTATGAGGAAGTGTATGGAAAATGTAACGCTGCAGCAACACACTGGCAAGCCTTACAGAGAGATGGCGGATATTGTTGGTGTCAGACTTTCAAGTGTATCATCAAGGTGATCTGGCAGCAAGGCCTCTAAATTGGAGGTTGTGAGGAGCATGGGACCACCTCTTAATTGCAGTTGTTCCCAGGTCCACCCTGACCCAGAGTGGTAGCACCCGTTAGGGTCCCAGCTATGGGCAAATAGTTTATCTCCAAATGGATCAAAACACTATGAAAGTGTAAAAATACACTTTTATAGGAATATATACATAAAAACAGACTTTTATAGAAAAAATATACATTTTTGAAGGAAAAATATTACCAGCAATACATTTTTGAAGGAAAAAACATTATTGCTATAACACATTTTTGAAGGAAGAAAATTATTGCCATAACACATTTTTCAAGGAAGAAAATTATTGCCATAACACATTTTTCAAGGAAGAAAATTATTACCAGCAATACATTTTTGAATACAAATTTAGAAGACATTTTCAGTTTTCTAAAATAAAAAAATAATAATAAAAATATTTTTATGAAAATCTTACTAAATCAACCTTCTCACTATAACCGAACATTAAAAAAATTTATTAAAACTACCTTTTTGGCATTAAATAACCCAGAGGTTGATATGTTGTTAAACAAAACTCCAACTCATCAAGGCGAATAAACAAAGTGGATCCATCAGTTTGAAACATAAAGGAAAATGTGATCGAAGGGAAAAAACAATGACATGTATTTGTGATCAGGGAAAGTGTGAAAGTTCCTAGGAAGACATTATTCCAGTTTGTTTCAATTAATTTGCACAAGAGTGTAGATCTAATCTGGCTATTTTTTTTTTTTTAAATAGATTGTTTTTCTTTTATTTTAATTTTTTTTTTTTTTACACCTTTGTTGAAAGTAGTAAATGCTAAAATAAAACTCATCTTTTGTCTTTAAAACAAAATCACTTTGAAGATATTTCTAATTGTTGTTTTAATATTTGCAGGTGTGACAGCCATGTGGTGCCAGGTGATGTTGTGAATGTATTAGGAGTCAGTCCGGATTCTTCTGGAGTGTACCACATCACAGATCAAGAGGGACTTCTAGTGATCAATCCAGACACACTGGTGTCAGGAACGTCAATTGTTTCGACTTTGTTTTGCATGCGCAAGTAAGTTATCGTTTAGTGTTTGATTTGTTCTCTTTTTGTAAGTCGTGCTTGAAAGATGACCAAATAAATATTCTCCCAATTTTTTTACCTGCAACGTTTCCTTTGCAAGATAACCACTTTTAGAACAAATAATAAAACCTATAAAAAAGATAGCATAATTTCATGGCAGTAAATTTTGTTTTGCTATATTAATTATAATGGAATTGCTTAATAAAAAAAATTTAAGTATTGACTGAAATGTTTATCTGTAAAGATTCTGGGCCAATTATCACATGAAAAGATGCCACTCGAAAACCACGAAAGAAACATAATGCACGTCTATAGGCACAATCTTATTAATCCATGAAGAATCAATTTGATAATGGTTTACAAAAGCCAAAAATGCACATAAGAAATTCGGCAGTTTATGTTCAAGTTCTCTCTGGAAACCAGCATGGTGCCTGGCGGCAGTTACAGAAGAAGGCTCATCCCTTGTTCCCTGTTTAGGATGTGGTTTCCGGCTTTCTCTTTTCCAATCTTTTTACTTTTTTTTCTTTTTTTTTTCAATTGGAGTAGATAGACTGAACTATTGCCCGGTTCACACTCCACCCTCATCTATTGAACAGATGAAGAGGCTCATCCCTTGTTTCCTGTTTAGGATGTGGTTTCCGGCTTTCTCTTTCCCAATCTTTTTACTTTTTTTTCTTTTTTTTTTCAATTGGAGTAGATAGACTGAACTTTTGCCTGGTTCACACTCCACCCACGTTTATTGAACAGGTGAAGAGGCTCATCCCTTGTTCCCTGTTTAGGATGTGGTTTCCGGCTTTCTCTTTTCCAATCTTTTTACTCTTTCATAGCCCCCTGCACATCAGTGGCGTTACCGCCTTGCTCGGGGTGATATGATTAAAAAAAAAAAAAAAGAATGGATCAAATTAAAAAAAAAAAAAAACAATTAAATCAAGAATTAAATTTTTATTTGATTTTTTTTTTTCTGAGAAACCACATTTTAACTCTGCATGCTGTTGCCATTTTCTGTTGCGAGGTACATTTTCCTATAGGACTTTTGATGATCTAGGCTGGTAGACATTGTTTTCAATATTTGTAAATATGCATGGATGTGTACTCAAAGACATGTACCCACTAAAATTTGGTAAAATATTGATCTAATATATTAATTTCCATTTTTTTTTTTTAATTTTAGGGCAATTCTTAATGAAAGATTTAAGGTGAGTATATTTATTGATATCTCATTCTCTTTTTTCATTGATTGATTCCTCTCTTTCTCATCTATTGATCTCTTTCTCTATTTTTTATTTTATTTTTACCAATTTTGGTTCATAAACTCTCAAGTCCAGCATTTCTTTCTGAATTATCAAGCTCTAACATATGTTGGGAGTATTTTGTAAAAAGCTAAGTCATATAGTTTTGGAAATATTATGTGCAGATCATGTCAGAAAAGCTGGCAGAACATTTTATATCCAGAGCAAGGCAACTTGTTAAATGGGATCTGAAATAATGACATCTTGCAAACATACAATAAAATCTGCTGGAACAATATTATTAGGATCACCATAAAAAAGGGTCAAAAGTTATCTCCCCTGGACCATTCAAGGGAGTCCGGCCCCCAGCTAATAGGTGCATGCTGGGAAACAAGGAGAAGGGACTTCCAGTAGAGGCTAGCAAACATGGCCGGCAGAATTTTGCCATACTCTCTATAAACACCTCTTTGTTCAACATCCACAACTGTTCGCTGTACACATGTTTCCACAATAATAAATTCCCTATTTATTTCCAATACTCGGCGAGTGTGTCATTTTTCCATTACCGTTTTATTTTGTCATGTTAAAAAGCATAACAAATCTGAACCCAAATGACAGGACCAAAAAAAATTTTTTTTTCCTTCTCTTCTCCCCTCTTACATATTTTCTCTACCTTTGCTTTGCTCCACTCCTGTTAAATTTCCCATTGATACCCTAAGCGTGTAAATAAAGTGATAGAAAAACAGTTGATCTTTTCACTGCCTGAGGAAACCTTCAGTGGTAGAAACAACAATAGTGAAAAAGGTTAGTGTTTGTAATATTCTAAATATTAACTAACTCCACACTTTGAATTTTCTGAACCGTGAATTGAACAATTTTTCTTTTTAAATATAACTGTTTCCTGAACAAAATAAACCTTGTCTGTAAAAACAATTTTAGTATATATATTTTCCCTGAAAGCAAAACACTGCACCTCCTCGACTTAACTCTCACAATAAACTTCAAGTGGAATGACTATATAGAATCCATAGCTAAATCCACTGCTAAGAAAGTCAGTTCCCTATGTAGGGCCAGGAAGTTTTTCCTGTCTGAAACAATCCTGCACATATATAAATCTACCATCTGCCCATACATTGAATATTGCTGCCATATCTGGTCAGGTGCTCCTGCTATCACTCTAGGGATCCTTGACAAAATCCAACATTGAATCTGTAATGTGATCGATCTCGACTTGGCAGCTCAGATACACTCTCTCACCAGCACAATGTGGCTTCTCTGTGTCTTTTCTACAAATACTTTCATGGCTTCTGCTCCGATGCACTTAGCTCTTTAGTGTTTCCTATATATAAATTTACTCGAGCCACAAGATTAGTAATTAGGTCCCACCCTTTTACTGTGAAAGCAATAAATTGTAAATGAAAATTCTACTCCAGCAGCTTCTTTTCTCACTTCTTCTCCCGCCTGTGGAATTTCTTTCCATTTACTTGCTTCCTCGACAGCTACAATCTCAAAGAATTTAAATGTAAAGTCAATAGTCATCTCCTATCTCACTAACCTGCATCCTCTCTCTCTCATTCTCCTTTCTCTGTCCTCTCCACTCTCATCAGTATTGTCATCCTTCTCTTACCAACTTCTTGACACCCCCTGTAACCTGTCACTGTTTCTCATAACTTTCCTCCTATGTAACCCCCTGCAAAACAGTGGCAGTAAAATGCCTTACTTGGGGCGATATGATTATAAAAAAAAACAAAACAAATGAACCCAAATGAGAGGACCAAAAAAATAATTTTTCTCCTTTTCTTCTCCCCTCTTACATATTTTCTCTACCTTTGCTTCGCTCCACTCCTGTTAAATTTCCCATTGATACCCTAAGTGTGTAAATAAAGTGATAGAAAAACAGTTGATCTTTTCACTGCCCGAGGAAACCTTCAGTGGTAGAAACAACAATAGTGAAAAAGGTTAGTGTTTGTAATATTCTAAATATTAACTAACTCCACACTTTGAATTTTCTGAACCGTGAATTGAACAATTTTTCTTTTTAAATATAACTGTTTCCTGAACAAAATAAACCTTGTCTGTAAAAACAATTTTTGTATATATATATATATATATATATATATATATATATATATATATATTTATTTTGTTATTTTTTTTTTTTTTTCAGGGAATTGACAAGGGCAATGTACATATGCTGTATGGAAGTATTATTCATTGTCTCTTTCAAGAGGTCAGTATTTATGTTCATTCAGGCATTCATGAAACACTTGGAGTAGATAGATCTATCTATCGCCCGGTTCACACTCCACCCACGTCTATTGAACAGGTTAAGAGGCTCATCCCTTGTTCCCTGTTTAGGATGTGGTTTCTGGCTTTCTCTTTTCCAATCTTTTCACTATTACGTAGCCCCCTGCACATCAGTGGCGTTACCGCCTTGCTCAGGGTGATACGATTAAAAGAAGAAAAAAAATCTTCGAGGCTGAAAAGTGTATGTTTTTAGCTCCCTTCATAGAAGAATTTGTACTAACCCATTCTTGGTGAGATTTTGGTTTTCTTACAAATCTAATTTTAATTTTAGCATGATGAGGTTTCTTCCTTCATTGTATCCTCTTAGTTTTTTCAGTTTTAATTGTTCCTGAATTTTATCTTTTGCTTCTCACCATAAAATATAACTCATATATTATAAGTTTACTATCAGAATTCACTGAAACTCCCCATTATAATATAGAATTACAAAGCATGAGATAATTTACACTATTTTTATTGTTCAGACAGTTGTTCTCATCTTTACTGCTATATTCATGGCATTTCGATAATTGTAGGCTCCAGCCTTCTTCAGATGATTGTTGGAATTACAAACTCAGCTCTCCAAGATTTGTTTTCAAGAAGAATTAACTGAAACTGAGATATTCAAAGGCACGGCACATAGAATTAGAACAATCTATCCCAGTAGACTAAATATCACCTAAAGAAGGCTTGAGCGTACAATGGTAAAACATCCTGAATAAGGCAATAAAGATGATTTCAATAATGATGTGTTAACGAGCAGATTTCTTTTTGCTGTTTATCTCACCCTGTAACCACGCTTTAAAAGATGTTATTCACTGCAGACTGACTTCACGCGTAGTTTGCTGATTTTTCGGCCTTTTTACTTCATTTTTGCAATTACCATGTGGAAAATGAGTTCCGAAACCAAACAAATTGCGGAGTAATTGCTCAAAGGGAGTAAAAAGGCTGAAATAAGTATCCTACACCTTAAGTCATGTTTATATTGAGAAAATGAACGTTCAGCATTTATGCTGGTAACGAGCATCCATATGACTTTATTGGCAATCTGTTCCAGAAGAGGAAATCTATTCTTATTTGCATTTCAAAATGATGGGATATCAAAAGGATTTGGTAACTCATCTTGATAATTTACATACTTTTACAATTCTACAAAAAGATCAGTAGAAGGACATTGCAAATCCTTGATGGCTGCAAAACTATCTAAATCATGTTCTATACAGAGTAGATGTCTAAGATCAAACAGACGTGCTGCCTTGTAAAAGTTATACACAGGGTGGATATCCAGGTATTCAATTTCGAAAAAGATGTGCTGAAAAAAACTTTAGAAATTTGAAATAACTCTCTCCCTCTCTGTTTTCTAGTTCGGACAAGACAATCAGTTTCTAGGTCAAATGTTGATTTTGATGTACCAGTATGCAAATACTTTTTACATCCTCGTGTTATTTACTATTATATGCAAGTAGAGACTTAGTTTCTTCTATGTTTGTCAAAGCTGTTATTAAATAAGTGCAGTCACTTATTATATTGCCCAGGTTCATACTCCTCCTCCATTTGAGCAGGAGTAAAGACTCATTCCTTGTTTCCTGTTTAAGAAGAAGTTATCAGGTTCTTCCCTCTGCTCAGGTCTTAATAGTGGTGTTCCCACAAGCTTTTTGTCATGTGTGTGTATGGTAGCGATGTCTTTTTATTCTGAGGGTACTGGGTTGGCAGTTTCCTGGTTGCTTCTTCTAACTGGTAGTTTGGAGCACAAACTTATGCATAGCCTCCAGAGAGGTTGCTCTGATCAACAGTTGAATAATATCAGGGTTTCTTGTAGTGCCATATTGCGCATGGATGGGTATCCCTGCAAGTGTCTCTGGTGGGCAATCTTGAGGCCACCTTATGCTGCAGTCTATGCTAGTTTATTTCCTATACATGTTGCATTTGACGACTGACTGATACTACTATTCTAGGCTTCTCCTTACTAAAAAGTTCCATTTATGACATCACACAAAATAAGAATTAAAACTAAACAAGCTCAAGAAAAATTACCTAAACCTGTTAACTCTTTCTCTAATGTCCGTGGTATCCATACCAACTTTTGCAGCATTGAATCCGTCCTCCAAGAAAACTCACCTGACATCTTAGCTCTTTGTGAAACTAATCTTGACCCTTCTATTCCTTCCTCTGATTTCTATATTCCTGGTGACCTTCTTCTGTTTAGGAAGGAGTCCAATGTCCATAGACATGGAATTGGTGTTTATATCAGTAAACATTTCCCTCTAGTTAGGGTGATTTTTCTTGAATCTCCAGATCATTCCTATATGTGTCCGTCTCTCTCTACGAAACTCGGTTAGCTATCTTTTTTTTCTCTACCATTTTTCTTCATCTCCTGACTGTTCCTTACTTGACAGCATCTTGAACAATATATATATATATATATATAAGGCCATTTTCTCTCGTCTGTTTGCTCATAAATTTGGCATTTGGAGACTTTAATGTCTCCCATGCCAAATGGTTGGAAAACTGTCACAGATCTCAATCACTCAATCTTTTACACAAGTGGTTGATTTTCTCATGCGTTTCTCTAATAACTCTAATGGAACTGACTCACTGCTAGATCTCTGTTTCACAGTAAATTTTTATGTTGTTCCCCGAAGGCCTTTATCCCTTCAAGTCTTTCCAAAACACCCTTATTTCCGTGCAAATGTATATGCTGAACTCGAATCGGTAATTTTTTTTATTGAAGAAACCTACCTTTATTACTGTTAACGAGCAGAATTCTTTTTGCTGTTTATCTCACCCCATAACCACGCTTTAAAAGATGTTATTCACTGCAGACTGACTTCACGCGTAGTTTGCTGATTTTTCAGCCTTTTTACTTCATTTTTGCAATTACCATGCGGAAAATGAGTTCCGAAATCAAACAAATTGCGGAGTAATTGCTCAAAGGGAGTAAAAAGGCTGAAATAAGTATCCACGCCTCAAGTCATTCAGTGGTGAATCAGATATGAGAATGGTGTTAAGGGTTGAGATATAGTTCGATTTATTTCTGGTCGTTAACATCAATAAAGGCAGGTTTCTTCAATAAGCAATTATCGATTTGAGTTAAGCATATACATTTGCACAGAATTAAGGATGTTTTAGAAAGTTTTGACGGGGTAAAAGCCTTCGAGGAACAAAACAAAAATTTACCTATTTCACTTCTATCCCCGACTCTTTCCATGTCATGCAGCTTTGCTTTCTTGGCTGCTCTGATCATGTTGTGGTTTCTGTTAATATCTCCTTCTACCCCCCCCCCCCCCCCGAACCTCTAACCAGCAGAATATCTCACTGCTACCAAAGAGCAGACTGGGAGTCATTCTGCAACATCCCTTGGAATAAAGTTTTTAGTCTTCCTATTGAAGACTGTGCATCCGAGATCTCCTCTTTGTTGACCAAAGCTGGCATCAATGCTTTCATCCCAGCCAGGAAGTTACAACTTAAACCCCATTTGTCCCCTTGTTCTACCCTGCCTGCTCAGCTGCTATTGCCCACAAGAATCACTTCTTTCAGCTTTATCTCTGCTCGTAACGAGTACAAGAGGATCCTAAATGCAGCTAAGCTGTTGTTTGCTGAAAGAATGAAGCAGCATATAGCATCCTTCAAGTTTGGCTCCATAGACAGCTGGTGGCTCTGTAAAAATGTGTCAAGTAACAGCAAACCTTGGATTCACACTTGAATCAATGAATTTGAGGTCCTCACATTTTCAACGGACAAGGCTGAATGCTTTGCTCGCATATTCTTCATCAACTCAACATTTAATTTGTCTGGAGTATCCGCACCTGACTTCCCACCTAAAACTGAAACTCAACTGAGTGACATTCACATTACCCCCTCGCTAGTCTCTAACATAATTTCAAAGGTTGACCCCCATAAGGTGAGTGAAGGTGACGGAATCCCAATCATTTTCCTGAAGAAATGTATCACTGAACTTTCCTCTGTCCTCACCAAGCTCTACAACTACTGCCTCTCTGTTTCTTGCTTTCCTGCGTGTTGGAAGTCCTCCTCCGTGGGACCCTCAGACCCCTCTAATTATCGCTCTATCAGTCTCCTCCCAATTTTTGGCAAAGTGTTTGAGGCTATTATCAGTGCTGAAGTGGTTAAACATTTCATAGCCTACTGCCTTTTCTCCGATAAACAGTATGGTTTCTGCTTCACTAGATCTACTGCTGATATGCTAATGACCATCACAAAATATATATATACCAGGCTCTCAATAAGAACGGTGAAACTCAAGCTGTTGCACTAGATATCTCCAAAGCATTTGACAGTCTGGCAAGCCACAGGGCTGTGGTATAACTGAACGCTTGGTTCACTTAATCCAGTTCTTCCTTTCAAATCACGTAATGAAGGTCGTATTGAATGGACATGCTTCCAGATCCTATCATACGAATGTGGGTCTCTCTCAAAGCTCTATTCTAGGTCCTATGCTTTTTCTGATCTTCATTGACTGTGCCTGGAATACTGTTGTCATATCTGGTCAGGCACTCCTGCTGTTCATCTCAGTGTTCTCGACAGACTCCAAAGGAGAATCTGTTATGTGACTGGTCCCGACCTGGCAGCTCGGCGATCTGTGGCTTTCCTCTGTCTCTTCTACAAATATTTTCATGGCTTCTGCTCCAAAGAACGTAGGTCACTGGTGCCCCCTCCACAAGAATTTACTTGTGCAACCAAACTGGCATCAAGGTCCCACCCGTTTACAGTTAGATCAACCAAATGCAGGCGGCAATTCTTCTCCATCAGCTTCTTTTTTCGTGCTTCCTACCTGTGGAACTCCCTTCCATATACTTGCTTTCTTGACAGCTACAACCTCCAAGAATTAAAATGCAAAGTCAATTCCCATCTCTTATCCACTTAACTCCAGCCCTTTCCACATCACCCTGTGTATATTGTTCTTTTCCTTTCTCACTTTCTTCATAACTGTCTTCACTGTTGTGTTGTGTTGCCCTTTTTCTTCACCCTCTTTAGCTGGTTCGTCTTTGTCTTCACTCTTTTCCTGTATAAAACCTTTTCTCTTTTGTATCCCCCCTGAACATCAGTGTCGGTACTGCCTTGCTTGGGGTGAAATGATAAAAAAAAAATCAGATCACAAGTGGGCATCTACGCTGACAACAACAATATTTACTCCTGTCTCAAGAAGAAATCAGCCGAGGCTGACAGAGCAAACCTCACTGCTGATCTTGAAAAAGACCTCTAATCTGTAGTGAACTGGGGTAAGAAATGGCTTGTAAATTCTAATGCTTCGAAACCAAAGCTGCTATCCTTTAACCACCATAGACAATTGCCCCCGCCTCCAAATAGATCAGGCTAGTCTCTCTGAAAGCAAAACACTGCGCTTCCTTGGCCCATCTTTATCAGCCGATCTCAAACAGAATGACTACATTGAATCCATAGCTAAATCTGCTGCTAAGAAGGTTGGTTCATGGGTAGGGCCAGGAAGTTTTTCTCGTCTGAATCCATCCTGCACATATATACATCTACCATCTGCATATGCATTGAATGCTGCTGTCACATTTGGTCGGGTGCCCCTGCTATTCACCTTGAGAGTTTTGACAAAATCCAACGGAGAATCTGCAATGTGATTGATCCTGACCTGGTAGCTCAGCTGCAATCACTTTCTCGCCGACATAATATTACTTTCCTCTGTCTCTTCTACAAATACTTTCATCGCTTCTGCTTCAGTGAGCTTAGCTTCCTGGTGTCACCTCTGCATGAATTTAGTTGAGCTACTAGAATAATGTGTGTGGTGGTGCAATGGATATCGTCTCGGAACGAGAAATTGGGGAGCCGAATTCAAATTCCAGTTGAATTCTTTGCATTCACTTAGGCGCAAATACCCTTGGGAAAGGTATTAATCCGTTTCTTCTCTCCAGTTATGAGTTAGATAACAGGACAGATTGGGTTATATAGCCTTGGCTGGTACCAATCTACTGCAAAAAGTAATGGCAATCTACTATGGGATAATCTTCTTCCCAGTCAGTCATGTCTCTTTCTAGACATGATCGCCCAAGTGTGTATCACGTATGGCACTTGACTGACTGACTGACTATAATAGTTGGAATCATGATTAAGGCTTCTACTGGTCATAAAGTGGATGATCAGTTTTATATTGTTATGAAGTAATAAACTGATCCCCCACTAATTACTACATAATAATATGATACATCTCTTCCCCCTCTAGCTATAAGTCAAATAACAGGACAGATTGGGTTATATAGCCTTGGCTGGTACCAATCTACTACAAAAAGTAATGGCAACCTACTGCGGGATAATCCTCTTCCCAGTCAGTCATGTCTCTCTTGAGATATCGTGTATGGCACTTAACTGACTGACTGACTAGACTAACAAATTGGTCCCACTCTTTTACATTGAAACTGATCAAATGTAACCGCAACTTCTACTCTAGTAGTTTCTTTGCTCACACTTCCCACCTGTGCAATTCTCTTCTGTATATTTGCTTTCCTGAAAGTTACAACCTCCAAGAATTTAAATGCAAAGTCAATTGCCATCTCTTATTTCCTTGACTTGCATCCTTTCCCTGACAACCTTTGTATCATGTTCTTCTTCCTTTCCCTCTCTACTCTCATGCAGCCCTCTTCACACCAGTGTTCTCGTCCTTCTTTTATCCATTTTCTGACATCCTCTGTAACTTGTTTCTCTTTCTCATCACTCTCCTCTTTGTAACCCCCTGTGCACTAGTGGTAGTACTGCCTTGCTTTGGGTGAAATGATTATAAAAAAAAATCAAAAAATCATAAAATGCAGATCTAGGCACAAATTATGGTAAGAGGCATGATGCAGTCGGCTGTTGTCTATTATTTCTAGAATCCTATCTACTGCAAGACCATGGCTCCTTTCTTGCTGAAAGAATCCTTCATAAAATTGTACAAAGGACGACTGATATTTGGCTGCATTAAACCAGGAATTGTAAAGAAGATGGTGCTATTCCAACTGTCAGATGCTTTTTGATCTCTGTCCAGATTTTCACAATTTCTAAAATTGTTCCCATTGTTCAATAAATTTACAATTTTTTTTCTTTTTTGAGTTCAACCTTTCACGTGATTCAGAACAATTTTTATAAATCTGAAATTAATAAACAAATATCTATATTATAATTCTGCTTGTTCCTTCCTTAGTTACTTAGTTCCTCTGTCCGTTACACCACACTCTCTACACAAGCTTTTCCTTCCCCTCTATCTTTTTATTCTCCTCAGCCTTTTGCTCACCTTTGCCAAACAGAAGGGTAGTAAAGAATGAGAGAGTAGGAGGAGAGAGCCTATGGCATTACCGTACCAGTAGCAGCTTAAGCTGGTGGTTGTAGAGTAATTGCGTGTGTGTATATATGTGTGTGTGTACTGTACAATATAGTAAAGATAGGTAGGTCGTATCCCATGACCTAATAACAAAATTTCTGCCCTCTACACCGCTGGTCTTATCTGTTTACAATGGACATGGAAGCCTTTAAAGTAATTTTAATTATTTTTAAAAAATTTTTAATCCCTTCTAACATTTTTGAAATTTTGTCAAAGTTTTGTTTTGATTTGAGTTAGCGGCTAAAGAAACGTTACGACTGTTTTACAATGAAAACGTAATGATTGCATCACACTTTTTTCAGTGGCAAACACATTCATTTGGAAATTCTCGCAAAAATTAAATAATTTTCGGATTTTAATGAAACTGTCAGTACTCATTCACAAATGAATGAAATTATTTTTGAAATTATTATTTTTTTTAAAAATCTTGATAAAAATGTTTACAATGGACCATGATTTTTCAGTAATAAAAAAAAAATTTTCTCTTTCAAAATCTCTCACATTAAAGTAGCTTCTATGGACATTACGTTTATAGATATTTCAATAAAATTGCTCTCTGTGTTATTATTTTATTATCCAATACCTTTATGTTTGAAGACGTTACTATCATTTGTAGTATGACAAAGTAAAATTTTTCCAGGAAATCATAAATATCCTTCCGTGGAAATTCCATGGGTTCCGCTAGTTGTATATTTTTGTACAACCCATTAGTTGTATAAGATAATCTTAACATCCCAAATAAGATGTTGGATGTTGTAGATGTTAAACTTTTTTTTACTACAAATGTTCATAACCCCATCAACAACAGCAAGTCTTTTTCAGCTTTAAGGCATGGGTGAAAAGAACAAAAGAACTGGGAGCATTCATTCTGTGAATTCCAAGAGGTTATTTCTCTTTCACCTCTGATTGAGATTGGGATAGAGCATTAAAATTAGTGCTTTGTGCTGTGGCCCCATATAACTGAGACTATATATATTCTAGAAAAAATTTTAGTTATTCTACAATTTCATGGGTAATACATATTTCGCAGCCAAAAACTTGCTGCTTGTCAGACCCAAATGATACAACAGTTAATATTCAAAATATTTTTTGAATATTAACTGTTTTATCATTTGGGTTTGACGAGCAGCAGGTTTGGCTGCGAAATACGTATTACCCATGAAATTGTAGAATATCTAAAAAAATTTTTCTAGATTATATTGCTCTGTTAAATAAATTTTACATTGAGTTCTTTTGAGTTTGTCTCTATCGGAATTTACCTGACTTAAATACCAAATATTCTACATTTTATATATATATATATATATATATATATATATATATATATAATCTAATCTAAACTTATTTATAAATGTAACTTTGTGTGTGTGTGTCCGTTAACTATAGACTCTGAAATGGCTGAACTGATTTTCTTGAAAATTTACACAGTTGTACTATAAGCGTCTGCAAGTGTTCTTAGCTAGGTTTTGTGTCGAGGTACCCCCGATAAATATTGATAATCAAAAATATCGGGTTATAGAAGGAGTGGTCCAATTTTAATCAAATTTGATACACTCATAGACAAAGACATAAATGATATTCAGAAGTTTCAAGGTTGCAGTTCTTACAATAGTGCAGAAAATCGATAATATATATATATATATATATATATAAAAGGCAAGATGTTTGTGTGTGTGTCTGTTTATCTGCCTATATGTCTGTATTTTTTCAGCCCTTTTATTTTAGTTTTTGCTTTGGTTTTGGCTCTAAGTAGGTATAATTGTAGTTCTTAGTCTCAGCCATGATACCATTTACTCAGAGGACTTATCTAGCCTTCAAAATTCAGTTTACGACGAAAAATACTTATTTGATATCGATACCAGGAAATCAAAATTTGACTTACATCCATTCATTTTTCTTTCAGTCTACTGTTTCGCTTTAACTGGAAGCAACTATTGCTTTTTAGTCTTTCGTGCCAACATCCAAAGTGTCTTGAGCTTCAGGACCATGGATTAGTTTTAAAGCTTTCATTACACCCTGGGCAATGCCAGACTATACTGCTAGTCATATATATATATATATATATATATATATATATATATATATATATATATAATCACTCACTCTTTAACTCACCAACTTTTCCTTCCTTCTTTACAGAAGCCCTTAAGAACATTCTTTTAGTATGCATTTCTCTTTCAGGAACTATCAAAACCTTTCTCTGCATGAAAATGTTCCTGTCCAAATAAAAATTTAATTTTTTCATCTTTTTTTTGTTGATACCAATTCAACACTTTATCTTTTGTTTATCAACGACAATGCTTTCTCAACTACAAATGATGAACCCGTAACCTAATAACAAATACATTGTAATTATTTCTAATAAAAGCACATTATAAGCTGAAATTCATATGGTATTTTAATCAAGTAAATATATCTTGAAAAAAGTTTTGTTTGTTAACACCAATTGTGAAATCATTGACTTACATAATTTGACTTTGTGTGTTTGTATAATGTAAATGCATTGCTAATGATTTTTT
This sequence comes from Ascarosepion bandense, assembly GCA_037127315.1. Taxonomy (NCBI): domain Eukaryota; kingdom Metazoa; phylum Mollusca; class Cephalopoda; order Sepiida; family Sepiidae; genus Ascarosepion; species Ascarosepion bandense. The sequence goes on from JBBBDQ010001306.1 coordinate 89,790, forward strand.
ACTGTAGAAATATATTGAAAATAATAGATTGTCAGTGGTCAGGAAATGCAAGCATTATTGACAGTATCTGGTTATTATGTAACGAATGTGTGGGATATTGGTTAATAGCGAGTGATTTGGCACATAAGTTGATTGGTGTAGTCAGTCCAAATGAAAGACCAAGCTCTTGAGTGATCTAATGGAGAAATATATATGAGTGAATAGAATCCACTCATGTAAATGTGTTGGGCAGGTCCATTATAGTAAAGTGGACTAACCCACCTGCTGCATTAGATACTCTTCTATAAATGAGGTAGACAAAAAGAAGGTAACTTATTTGATTTCTACGGTATGTATATACATGTGTGTTTATATAAGTTAAGCTCTCAATCAGTATAAAATAGTGTTTAATGGGTGTATACCACGAGAATAAAGGTTTGCAAATTGCTGTTTTGATTTATTTTTTTTTTGTTTATTTTTCAGGTAATGCAGAAGAAACTGAATGAAGAGAAACAACTCCTTGATGTTGCTCAAAAAGTAATCAAACGACCCAATTTCCTAAAGGATATGTAAGTTCCTTCTACCTGTAATTAGGATGTCAGTTCCTTCTACCTGTAATTAGGATGTCAGTTCCTTCTACCTGTAATTAGGATGCCAGTTCCTTCTACCTGTAATTAGGATGCCAGTTCCTTCTACCTGTAATTAGGATGCCAGTTCCTTCTACCTGTAATTAGGATGCCAGTTCCTTCTACCTGTAATTAGGATGCCAGCTTCTTCGGCCTATAATTATGATGCCAGCTACTTCTACCTGTAATTAGGATGCCAGTTCCTTCTACCTGTAATTAGGATGCCAGTTCCTTCTACCTGTAATTAGGATGCCAGCTTCTTCGGCCTATAATTAGGATGCCAGCTTCTTCGGCCTATAATTAGGATGCCAGTTCCTTCTACCTGTAATTAGGATGCCAGTTCCTTCTACCTGTAATTAGGATGCCAGCTCCTTCTACCTGTAATTAGGATGCCAGCTCCTTCGGCCTGTAATTAGGATTAGGGTTATATTCAGAGTGATATAGAAAGAACTGGCGTCAAGTGGATAAGAGCTGAGAATTGACATTGCATTTAAATTCTTGGCGGTTGTAGCCGTCAGGAAAGCAAGTATACGGAATGGAGTTCCACAGGCAGGAAGTGCGAGAAAAGAAGTTGCTGGAGTAGAATTGTCGGCTGCATTTGGTTGATTTAACTGTAAATGTGTGGGACCTTGTTGCCAGTCTCGTTGCACAAGTAAATTCTTGTGGTGGGGGCACCAGTGACTTAAGTTCGTTGGAGCAGAAGCCATGAAAATATTTGTAGAATAGACAGAGGGAAGCCACATCTTGCCGGTGAGAAAGTGGCTGGAGTCGAGCTGCCATGTCGGGACCTATCACATTTCAGATTCTCCTTTGGAGCCTGTCGTGAACACTGAGATGAACAGCTGGGGTGTCTGACCAGATATGACAGCAGTATTCTATTCATGGAGGGATGGTTGATTTGTATATGTGCAAAATGGATTCAGGTAGAAAAAACTTCCTGGTGCGACACAGTGACCCAACCTTCCTAGCAAGTGAATTGACTCAATGTAATGACTCCACTTGACTCCTATAATTAGGATGCCAGTTCCTTCTACCTGTAATTAGGATGCCAGTTCCTTCTACCTGTAATTAGGATGCCAGTTCCTTCTACCTGTAATTAGGATGCCAGCTCCTTCTACCTGTAATTAGGATGCCAGCTCCTTCGGCCTGTAATTAGGATTAGGGTTATATTCAGAGTGATATAGAAAGAACTGGCGTCAAGTGGATAAGAGCTGAGAATTGACATTGCATTTAAATTCTTGGCGGTTGTAGCCGTCAGGAAAGCAAGTATACGGAATGGAGTTCCACAGGCAGGAAGTGCGAGAAAAGAAGTTGCTGGAGTAGAATTGTCGGCTGCATTTGGTTGATTTAACTGTAAATGTGTGGGACCTTGTTGCCAGTCTCGTTGCACAAGTAAATTCTTGTGGTGGGGGCACCAGTGACTTAAGTTCGTTGGAGCAGAAGCCATGAAAATATTTGTAGAATAGACAGAGGGAAGCCACATCTTGCCGGTGAGAAAGTGGCTGGAGTCGAGCTGCCATGTCGGGACCTATCACATTTCAGATTCTCCTTTGGAGCCTGTCGTGAACACTGAGATGAACAGCTGGGGTGTCTGACCAGATATGACAGCAGTATTCTATTCATGGAGGGATGGTTGATTTGTATATGTGCAAAATGGATTCAGGTAGAAAAAACTTCCTGGTGCGACACAGTGACCCAACCTTCCTAGCAAGTGAATTGACTCAATGTAATGACTCCACTTGAGGTCGGAAGATAGGGTAAGGCCAAGGAGGTGCAGTCAGGGAGACTCGCTTAGTCCATGCTCAAGGGGGACAGGAGAGGTTGCCTGTGATGGTTGACAGCAGTTTTATTTTATAAGCATTGAAATTTACAATCCACTTTTTTCCACCAGTCCACCACTGAGTGTAGGTGCTTTTCAAGATCAGCAGTGAGGTTATGTTTATCCACCTCATCAGATTTCTTCCTAATGTGGGAGTAAATTGTGGTGTCATCTGTGTAGATGCCTACTTGGAATTTGATCACATCTGGGAGATCATTTATGAAGATCAGAAAGAGTGTCAGACCTAGGGTAGAGCCCTGGTGAACACCAGCGATCATGCAGTAGGATGTGGAGGCATGCCCATTCAAGATGACCTTCATTATGCAGTGAGATAGGAAAGATTGAATCAGATCAAGCAAGCATCCAGTGATACCATAACCCTGTAGCTTGCGTAGAAGGCCAGCGTGCCAAACCCTATCAAAAGCCTTGGAGATATCGAAGGCAACAGCATGAGCCTTGCTGAACTTGTCAAGGGCCTGGTAAATGTATTCCGTGATGGTTGTTAGCATATCAGCTGTAGACATGGCAAAGCAGAAGCCGTACTGCCTGACTGAGTATAGTCTATTGTCAATAAGATGTTAAACTATAATAGCCTCTAACACTTTTCCGAAAATTGATAGGAGGCTGATAGGACGATAGTTGGATGGGTCCGAGGGTTCTCCAGAGTTCTTAAATACAGGAACCACAGAGGAGGACTTCCAGCAGGCAGGAAAACAGGAAGCAGAAAGGCAGTAATTATAGAGTTTAGAGAGGACAGAGGAGAGTTCAGGGGCACATTTCTTCAGGACAATGACCGGGAGTCAAGTTTTGATATTATCTTGGATACCAGAGACGGGATTATGTAAACCTCTTTCAGTTGAACCTCAGTTCTAAGAGGGAAGTTGGGTGTGGATACTCCAGATGAGTTAAATGTGGAGTTTGATGAAAATCTGCGAGCAAAGCACTCGGCCTTGTCTACAGGTGCCATGTGGACCTCGAATTCATTGATTAAGGGAAGGATGGAGGATTTGCTGTTGTTCAGCACATGTTTGCATAGCTGCCAATAGTTTTTGGAGCCCAACTTGTGGGTAGCTATACACTGTCATTTTCTCTCAGCAAACAACCGTTTTGCGTCATTCAGGATCCTCTTACACTCATTATGAGAAGAGGCAAGTAGGCGCCTATTGTGGTCAGATGCATAGCTCTGGAATCACCGGAAATAGTGGTTCCTGTGGGCAATGGCAGCTGAACAGGCAAGAGAGAACCGAGGGAGGGGGAATGAGGTTTGAGATGGAACTTCCTGATCGGTATAAAGGCATCAATGCCAGCTTTCACCCAGGAAGAAATCTCAGAGGTGCAGTCCTCAACTGGGAGACTAAACACTTTTCCTCAAGGGATGTTGCATAGGAAATCACGAAACACATCTGGGTCAGTTCTTTGGTAGCAGTAGGAGATCCTGTTGGTAGAAGGCTCCCGGAGGGAGTGAAATTGGTGAGATATATTAATAGAAACAACAGCATGATCGGAATTACCGAGAAGGCAAAGCTGTGAGACTTGGCAGGAGTCAGTTGGAGGTGAAGCAGAGATCTAGTAGAGAACGTGTTCTGAAGGGATGTTGGGAAAGCATGTGGGGGAATCCACCACTTGCATAAGAGATTGAGAAATAGCAAAGTTCATGGCGTGAATGCCAGCAGTATCAGTGACAGTCTTTTAGCCAATTGGCATGATGGGTGTTAAGATCTCCGAACACAAATGTTAGCAAATGGATCAGAGAAAGTAGCCTTATCTATATTGACAGAGATACTGTCTAGCAGGAAGCAGTCGGGAGAGGAGGGGGAACGGTACTGAAAGAAAAGTTAGCTAACCGATTTGAGAAGTGACAGACATAGAGACACATATGTGTGGTCAGGGGATTTGAGAGATGTCACCCTAGTTAGAGAGAGGTGTTTACTGATGTAAACTCCCAGCCCATGCATATAAACAGTGGAGTCCTTCCTTAAGAGGGGAAGGTAGCCAGTGATCGAGAAGTAAGTGGAATGATGATATTGAATCAATTGCTTGGTCAGCTGCTAGGAAAGTTGGTTCACTGTGTCATACCAGACATGTTTTCTCATCAGAAACCATCTTACATGTTGATAAATTTACCATTCATCTGTGCATTGAATATTGTTGTCATCTTCTACAAAAACTTTCACTGCTTCTGCTCTGATGTACTTAGCTCACTGGTGCCCCCATTATATAAATTTACTTGAGCCATAAGTTTAGCAACTAGGTCCCACCCTTTTACAGTGAAACCAATAAATTTTAAATGCAAATTCTACTCCAGCAGCTTCTTTACTCGCACTTTCCGCCTGTGAAATTCCCTTCCATTTACTTGCTTTCCCAACAGCTACAATCTTCAAGAATTTAAATGTAAAGTCAATAGTCATCTCCTATCTCACTAACTTGCATCCTCTCTCTCATGCTTCTTTCTCTGTCCACTTCACTCTCATCAGTAATCTCATCCTTATCTAACCAACTTTCTGACACCCCTTATAACCTGTGACTCTTTCTCATAACTTTCCTCCTATGTAACCCCCTGCAAAACAGTGACAGTAAAATGCCTTGCTTGGAGCGATATGATTATAAAAAAAAATGCCTGGTCTGATACTCCTTCTATGTCTCAAGATTGTGAAAACATTCAAAAAAGAATCTGCAATGTTATTGGTCCTGATCTGGCATGTAAGATTCAGTCACTTTCTCACCACTGTAATGGCCTCCCTCTGTCTTTTCTATAAATATTTTAATGACAATTGTTCTAATGAGCTTTCCTCTTTGGTAACTCAACAGCATGAATTTAAGCATACTACTAGATTTACAGTTAGGTCTCATTGTTTTACTGTGAATTAGCTTGATGTAAGCATATGTTCTATTCTGATATTTTCTTTTCTTGCTTGTGCAACTCTCTTCTGGTTTCTTGCTACAAACTTCAAGAATTTAAATGAAACATCAATCGCCATCTTGTCTTCCTGAATCTTACTCTTTTACTGCACTTTCTCCTTAGTAAATGTTTCTCATTCTTTTCCATTCACACTAACACATTCCATCTTAGTGGCATTATTGCCTTGTTTCGGATAAAATGATTAAAAAAATTCTTTACAATAACATTTCCCAAAAAAATCTTTTGCATAAACTTAAATGGAAGATATGAAAATCTATAATGAAAAAAACACAATATGTTATGCACTTTGAGCCTTAAGAGTTTTCAGACTAATAATGGCTTCCTTGATGGAGTAATTTGTGTGTGTGTGTATATTTATTTTAACGAAACTTGGTTCTAAACAACCGACAATTTGAAATGAATTGTTTGAACATTATTTTTTATCGATACTCGTATTTAAGTAGATATTCTGTTTTTAATTTAAACAGTATTATATATTTATATCTATTATCTATTGGCCTGATTATTTATGATAAATTGTTATTACGAAAATGTGTGCCATTTGGCAGAATTGTGACCCCTATCTACATAGGGGAAGCTACCATTTGATCTGGCAACGTTTTAGACCACTCGACCACGCATGGCCTCCAGTCTAAATGAGGTTTTAATCAAGCCTTTATAACACAATTTTTGATTTATCATAACAACCATATCTGCTCTGAAATGTATCCTAATGTCAACAAATGTAAACATGTTACGGAAATTAATGAATTTTAACGTGGTCGAGCAGTCTAAGACCTTGCCAGATCAAATGGTAGCTTCCCTTATGTAGGTAGGGGTCACAGGTTCGAATCCTGCTGAATGGCGCACATTTTCGTAATAATAATTTATCGTAAATAATCAGGCCAGTAGATATAAATATATAATACTGTTTAAATTAAAAACAGAATATATACTTAAATAAGAGTATTGATAAAAAATAATGTTCAAACAATTCATTTCATATATATATATATATATATATATATATATATATATATATATATATATATATATAAATAAATTCCGATGTTCAAATTCACTGAATGGCCATTTCTACAATTAATTTCTTGTGTCATCAGCAATGAATTTATTACTAAAAGACAAATAAAATGAACTGTCTGCTTTCTTATTAATCCCACCCCTTTAATTTTCCTTGATGAAAATGTTTTTTTTTTGTTTTTTTTAACTTCCGCCAGTAAAATATCTTTGTTCATTTTCTTATTTGGCCTTTTGTAATAAATTTGTTGCTGATGGCACAAGAAATTTCTCATAGAAATGGCCGTTCAGTGAATTTGAACATCGGAATTTGTTTTATTTTATAATTGGCTCTGTAATTTGAATATAAATTACATTGAGTCCTCCACCTTGATCAGTTTTAATAATGTAATTAATATTAATTAGGATTGGGTTTTTGGTATTTACCTACCTGCTTTTCCTTTTGGATTAAAGTTTTATATATATATATATATATATATATATATATATATATATATATAAAAGAAGATTAATGAAATGGTTATAAACAACCGACAATTTGACATTATTTTTGATCGATACTTGTATTTATGTAGATATTCTGTTTGATTATAAACAGAATATCTACTTAAATACGAGTATCAATAAAAAATAATGTTCAAACAAATAATTTCAAATATATATATATATATATATATATATATATATATATAGTTGTGTTGTGATAATGTTTAATTCCAGGATTGTTGTTTTTACTCAGCACAGCAGTTTTACTGATAAAAGGTATTTTGGCAAGCAGGATCTTTATTATAAAGTGGTCAATATCAGTCAGGATAGAGGTCCTGGGCATGACTGTAAACTGCATCCGGCAGCAAGGCCTCTCATTGAGAGGTTGTGAGGAGCTTGCGACCACCTCTTAATTGCTGTTGTTCCCAGGTCCACCCTGACCCAGAGTGGTAGCACCTGTTAGGGTCCCAGCTATGTGCAAATAGTTAACCCCCAAACTGGGGTCAAAACACTATGGAAGTATAAAAATAGACTTTTATAGAAAAATATACATTCTTGAGGGAAAAATATTACCAACAATATATTTTTGAAAAAAAAACCTTTATTCTCAGCAAAACATTTTTGCATACAAAACTAGAAGACATTTTCAGTTTTATAAAATAAAAAGAATAAAAACAAAAAACTTTCATTAAAGTCTGACTAAATCAACCTTCTAACTATACCCGAACTTAAAAAAAAAGTATCTTACAACCCCATCTTTTCGGCATTAAATAATCAACAGAGGTTTATATGCCGTTAAACAAAACTCAAAATCAGTCAGGATAGAGTATTGATAGATTTAATGCAAAGAATTTAACACTTTAACTGAGCAGGTTCAGTTCAAGTGACAAATTCTTTGCATTAAACATATATAGTCATCCGCAGACAGATCTGTTTCGCTGTATCACAGCTCATCAGTACGGTTAGGCTCCAATTGCTTCTAACCCAGGATTGAAACTCGACTGAAGTGGCGTCAATTGGCGATTCTACCTCTGGGCCATGGGCGCACGATAGAAGAAGGCAGACTATTTAGCATGTATATTATCATTATACACGCCCAATAGCCAGAGCGCTCTTATTCATTAGTGAATGAGCGATGCGTACATGCCAGGGTAGCTAATGTTTTTCAAAGCTTACCATTCTTCCAGAGTGCTCAATCAGGGTGTGAGAGCGTAAATAGTCATCCGCAGACAGATCTGTTTCGCTGTATCACAGCTCATCAGTACGGCTAGACTCTGATTACTTTTAACTCAGGATTGAAACCCAACCAAAGTGGCGTCAGTCAGTGATTCTACCTCTATATATATATATATATATATATATGCACACACAGTCAACTATGGGCTGGCAGATTGGCATACCTGAAAAAGAAAACAAATTTACTCTATTACTTGTTATGGCTGAAAAGACCAAAATAATAGGTGGTTTGAGATTATTTTAAAATTGATGGGATTTATTAAAGGCTTGTCCACTATAAAATCATTTCTTTACTTTGAATAAGACATTAATCTTATTTTTGTTTAGGTATGGACAAGGGATGACAGAATCTGCAGTCATGGAGGAAATCGTTAAATACATCCCAAGTATTATAACATGGATACAAAAACATACAACATTTGCCAAGATGCCTATGTAAGTATTGTTTTTATTCAAATTTCAGAGGTGTAAAGTAAATTTGTAAGCTGTTTCTGAGCCTGCCTTCAAAATTTCCTCACACAACTTCATCCTGTAACCTTGCCAAAGGATCAGTCAATTAAGTACCATACGTAATACATGCTTGGGCAATCATGTCTCAAAAGAGACATAACTGGCTGGGCAGAAGATTTTCCTGCAGTAGGTTGCCATTAATTTCTGTGGTAGACTGGTTGCTAACCAAGGCTATAGAACCAAATCTGTCCTGCTATTTAACCCATTTTCTAAGGGTATTTGCACAAGAAATTCAACTGGAATTCAAACTTTCCTGATTTCTCGTTCCGAGCTGGTATCCACTGCCCCACAATGCACATCCTCAAATGATATATGTATTGTTAAAAACTTTTTTCTGTTTCCAATTGCTAGTTTGGAAATATTTTCAAAAAGCTTTTGTCTGTTTGGTGCCCTCTGGAGTTAAATATTTCTGTCTGGAAAAAAATTAAGCTTTTCTTTTTTATTTGGTTTGGAGAATCTTTTTTTTTTTTTTAAATAGTTAACCTGAAATCTTTGGTTTGGCTACATTTCTATGATAAACTGCCCAGTGGTTATTATAGGCTTGTAAAATCTGTGCTTTTATTGTGTAAATGTTAATGAATTTCAATTGGATATGAATTTTATAGTATTTTTTTTTCTTTAACTTTAAATTCAGACATAATGTATAGAGTGACCCAAAATATTCCAAAGTGTGTTTTGACATCAATATCCTGTTTTTACATGTTTTACACATTGTCGAGTGAAAAGAGCCAAGGTCACATTATTCATGTGTTTGTGTGTCTTTGGATATGCAAAAGGTGAACAGTGACCCACAAGAAAGGGTGGGGAACACGAGAGTGGAAACAAGTGAAGTCAGATTTCAAATAGGAGTGGTCTGAATTTGAAATTTGACAGTTTTTAATGTTTATTTTACTATGAAATTAAATTTGTTTGTCATATTCCGAATCTTGCAAATTATTAAATAGTTCAAGTAAACTTAAATGTGCGTTGTGGTGCAATGCATATCAGCTCAGAACGAGAAATCGGGGAGCTGAGTTCAAATTCCAGTTGATATTTATTGCATTCACTTACGTGCAAATACCCTGAGGAAAGGCATTAATCGGCATCTTCCCTCCAGTTATGGGTTAAATAACAGGATAGACTGGGTTCTTTAACCTTGGTCGGCAACCAGTCTACTGCAGAAAGTAATGGCAAGCTACTGCGGGATAATCTTTGGCCCAGTCAGTCATGTCTCTTTTGAGACATGATCGCCCAAAGCTTGTATCATGTATGGCACTTAACTGACTGACTGAATATAATAGTTGGAAACAGAATTAAAACTACTACTGGGCATAAAGTGGGGGATAGGGTTTATATTTTTATAAAGTAATAAACTGAACCCCCACTTATTACTACTTAATAATATAATACATCTTTTTCGCCTCTAGCTATGAGTCAAATAACAGGACAGATTAGGTTCTATAGCCTTGGCTGGCAACCAGTCTACAACAGAAAGTAATGGCAACCGAATGCGAGATAATCATCTGCCCAATTAGTCATGTCTCTTTCGAGACATGATCACCCAAGTGTGTATCATGTATTGCACTTAACTGACTGAATATAATAGTTGAAACCAAGATTAAGGCTTCTACTGGGCATAAAGTGGGGGATCAGTTTTATATTGTTATGAAATAATAAATTGATCCCCAACTAATTACTACTTAATAATATAATACATCATTTCCCCCTCAAGCTATGAGTCAAATAATAGGCCAGATTGGGTTCTATAACTTTGATCGGCAACCAGTCTACCGCAGAAAGCAATGGCAACCTACTGCGGGATAATCTTCTGCCCAGTCAGTCATGTCTCTTTCAAGACATGATCACCCAAAGCATGTATCACATATGGCACTTAACTGACTGAAACTTAAATAATTCTAATTTATAATTTACAAGCAGTATAGCCCGGCGTTGCTTGGGTGTAATGAAAGCTTTAAAACTAATCCATGGTCCTGGAGCTCAGACTCAGCTTAAAGAATATTTGTGTGAAGTTTGGTGAGAATCGGATAAAAATTGTGGATTTGTATAAAGGACATACAGACAGATAAACAGACACACACAGAAACATCTTGCCTTTTATATATATATATATATATATATATATATATATATATTATTGATTTTCTGCACTATTGTAAGAACTGCAACCTTGAAACTTCTGAATATCGTTTGTTATGTCTTTGTCTATGTGTGTATCAAATTTGATTAAAATCGGACCACTCCTTCTATAACCCGATTTCTTTTCGATTTTCGATATTTATCGGGGGTATCTCGACACAAAAACTAGCTAAGAACACTCGCAGGCACTTATAGTATAACTGTGTAAATTTTCAAGAAAATCAGTTCAGCTGTTTCGGAGTCTATAGTTAACGGACACACACACACAGACAAAGTTCCATTTATAAATAAGTTTAGATTTAGATATTATGCATAAATTATATTATTGTTCTGTTTTTCACACAATTTGAAAAATCAGAAAAAATTAGGGGCTCAGTGATCCAGCAATGGCCAAGTTTAAAAATAACTGGATTAAATAGGTACATTCTGAATTGCTTTGTTTGTAAGCATGCACTTAATCTTTCAGTAGGCATGCAAATATTGGATGTTAACAACAAAATTACAGTGAAGTATTCAAGCATTGGAAATGAAATGCTGCAGAGTCTGTCTTGGCGTTTTTTCTATCAGCCGCATCGCAAATGATGCAAAACAGAGAGAGTCACCTCATAACCAATACCAAGAAGAAAATGTTGAATTTTTTACTGTACTGCCACTGGTGCACAAGGGGTTACATAAGACAAGAGTGATGAGAAAGTGGAACAGGTTACAGAGGATTTCAGAGAATGGGTAAGAGAAGGATGAGAACACTGGTGTGAAGAGAGCTGCATGAGAGTAGAGTGGAAATGGGGAAGAACATGAGGTCGTCAGGGAAAGGATGCAAGTTAAGGAGATGAGAGAATTCAGTTGACATTATAATGGTATAGAACAGATATAAGAGCCAACTATCTTTCTACTGCCGTCCTACAAGGTACTAAATTAGGCAAAAGAAGAAAAAACAAATGGAGGAAAACATGGGCAGATAACATTACTGAGTTAACGGGAATTTAATTCACAGAAACTGAGACATTGGCATGGAGCTGATCAGGCGCTCAACTGTGCAGCAATTCCGTGACACCAATTTGTTCATGTAACCATTCCGTTAAAGTTAATGGTCAATAATTAAGCTATTGCAAGTTGTATACATGACTCTTTGAAATGAATAGTGGAATGTGTCTTTCTGTAGAACAATGCCTTTTTCTGTAGCCATCTATAATTTGTGGACTTGTCAGTTTTTAGTGATAGGTTATCCCATTCGTACAGCTGTTAATCAAACCTGACTAAGAGTTTTGAAATTTTGCATGCTAACGTTTTTCTTTTAGATGTCTATCACTTTGTTTTGAAAACCAATTATCCCATTTTGAAAACTGCACCTCTTCTTAATTACTGTCAGACCTAATTATAGATAAAGGGATTTTTAAAAAAAAATCTAACTGGATAAAATTGGGTAAAATCTTGACAACAAGAGCATCTTTGATGTCAGATGAAAGGAAGATTGATCCTGAATACGCCATTCATAGTCTTGTACTCTTATTATTGTCTATTGTTGACATTTATTGTTTTATAGTTCAGCTGGGAACCAAACGACGATTACTGATATCAGAGATATTGAAGAGAATATTTGGTCTCCCAGGTAAGTCTTATTTTGGTCTTTCATCAACTTTTCTTTTTAAGTATTGCTTCATTCTAGTTCTGGCCATATAGTAATGCAAATTCTCAGGTATTACTTAGTAATTATAAATTATAATAATACAAAACGTTATTATATTTAAGTAGTGCCTCCTTGTGTATAGATATTTTAAGATGTGTAGCAAATACCTGAAACCATGGATAGTACAAAAATTTATATAATGCTGGGGTTTCCTATGCATATGTAATCAATTTTAATTTATAAATACAGCACAATTAGAAATTAAAAAATAATGATAGAAGAATTTTATATATAGCTTTTGCTTCATACACAAAATGTTCTGTTAGGCACATTTTTTCTAATGGGCACTTCTTTTTTTATCTCTATAATTACATCCCTATTATTGTACTTTATAAAAAAAAACAAAAACATTCCTCATAATCCAGTTAAGGCAAACTTTTGTACTCCTCCATTAATTCACATCAAGGTTATTCTTAAAATATTGCAACTTTTTATTTATTTTTTTTAGGGATTTGATAATCTACAATCTTAAAAAAATCCTTTTTAATGATTTTTAAATGTTATACAAGCTTCTCTTGGGCAAAACTTTTCAATTCTATTTCTAACTACCCAGTAATATTTTTGGCATCTGTGTTTATTTTCTTCTCTGATTTTGCAAAATATTTCAATTCCTTTCCTTAAAGAAAGCTGTTACTTTGCCATTTCTTATTTTATCTGTTCGAGAGTTTGTTTCAGATATGTTTTCTGATTTGTCAACTTTTACAAAAATATCTTTTGTTAAATTAATGGCATGAAAGTCACTGATCAATTTTTGCTGGGCCTTATTATTTATGTTTATAAACTTTATCTTTTCAATTAATTTAGTTAAATAAATCTTTAAAACATTTAATTCATCAATAGTGGTGTTGGGGTACTTACTGGTTCGAAATTCAAAGTTGTCCACATCTGTTTTTTCAGTTTCATAAGAAAAGTAAAAATGTATTGCAAATAATATATAAGGAAGCCTTCAATTTTATTTAGTACACAGATTTTCTATTCATTATAGCTTGGAATAAGAATATTCTTGTGTAAATGGTATTTCAAGTGACATATATATATATATATATATATATATATATATATATATATATATTAGTCATCCACATACAAGCCCGTTTCACTGTATCACAGCTCATCAGTGTGGCTAAATATATCCACTTGCTTCTGGCCAGGATCGAAATTCGACCGATTTGGTGTCAGTTGGAGTCTCTACTCCCTAAGCCATCGGCACATGGCATCAGAGAAGGGAAATTTTAACGTCTTGTATATAAGCAGGGTATACAGACGCCAGTCACCGAAAGAACTCAATTCATTTCTGAAGAGTCACATATATAGCCGAAATGGAAACTGTTTTTAAAATTTTCTTCCCCAGAGAACTTAATTGTAAATATATATATATATATATTTTTTTTAATCATATCACCCCAAGCAAGGCATTCCACTGCCACTATAGCGCAGGGGGTTACATAGAAGGATTGGGTATAGGAAATGTCAGAAAGAGGGTGATGATAAACGAGTAAGAAAGTACATAGGAAGAGTGTTGGAGAGAATGGGTGCAAGTTAGTGTGTTAGGAGGAGTCTATTGACCTTACATTTAAACTCCTGGAGGTTGTAGCTGTCGGGGATGCAAGTATATGGAAGGGAATTCCACAGGCGGGAAGTGCGAGAAAAGAAGCTGTTAGAGTAGAAATTGCGGTTACATTTCATCGGTTTCACTGTAAAAGGGTGGGACCTAGTTGCTAATCTAGTATCTCGTGCAAATTCACACCTAGGGGGCACCAGTGATTTAAGTTCATCAGAACAGAAGCCATGAAAGTATTTATAGAAGAGGCACAGGGAAGCCATGTCACACCGGTGAGAGAGTGACTGCAGGCGGTCAGCCAAGTCGGTATTGATCACATTACAGATTCTCCGCTGTATTTTGTCAAGAAGCCTGAGGAGAATAGCAGGGGCACCCAACCAGATGTGGCAGCAATATTCAATACACGGGCGGACGGTAGATTTATATATGTGCAGGATAGATTCAAGCGGAAAGAATTTCCGGGCCCTGCACAGGGAGCCGACTTTCATAGCAGTGGATTTAGCAATGGATTCGATATAGTCATTCCACTTGAGGTCCGCTGAGAGTGTCAGGCCAAGCAGGTGTAGTGTTTTACTCTCTGGGAGGCAAGCCTGTTCCATGCTAATGGGAGGGAGGTGCAGTTGTCTGTGGTGGTTAATTGACAGCAGCTTTGTTTTGGAAGAATTGAATTTTACGAGCTATTTCTTACCCCAATCTACCATGAATTGGAGGTCCTTTTCAAGCTTGGCAGCGATGTTCGCCTTGTCACCAACACCAGATTTTTGATCGAGGCGAGAGTAAACTGTGGTGTCATCGGCGTACATACCTACTTGGGATGTTATGGCATTAGGGAGATCATTGATGTAGATTAGAAAGAGCGTAGGACCTAGGATAGAGCCTTGGGGGACACCCACGTTTGTAGGATAGTTCTGAGAGGCATGTTCGTTTAATACCACCTTCAGAGTGCAGTTAGAGAGGAATGACTGGATTAGGTCCAACAAAAGTCCAGTTATGCCGTAGCTTCGCAGTTTCCGTAGAAGGCTGGCATGCCATACTCTGTCGAACGCTTCAGAGATGTCCAAGGCGACGGTTCGGGCTTCACCATTCTTGTCGAGAGTTTGGTATATATACTCGGTGATGGTCGTTAGCATATCAGTAGTAGACCTTGTGAAGCGGAAGCCATATCGCGAGAGTAGGCTGTGAGATGTTGAATGATCTCGGCGTTGATAATGGCTATGCCGTATGTTTACATTGTATATCACACGCTAAAAGTCTGCCATATTCTACCCAGCGTCCATAGCTCAGAGGTAGAATTGCCGACTGACACCAATTCGGTCAGGTTTCAATCCTGGGTAAAAGCATTTGGATGTCTAAGTGTACTGATGAGCTGTGATACAGCGAAACAGATCTGTCTGCTGATGACTATATATATATATATATATATATACATACATACATATAATGATAATAATCCATGTTTACTGTCATAATAATTATAGCAAAAACTACTAAAAATTTGTAAGATAAAATGTATTTTTTTGACAGTATTTATTTATTTCTATTATTATATATATATATATATATATATATATATATATATATATATGTGTGTGTATATAATAATAGAAATAAATAAATACTGTCAAAAACAAATACATTTTTAACTTACAACTTTTTAGTAGTTTTTCCTCTTTCTCTCTCTCTATAAGATGTCCTTTAAATCCCTAAAATTACCCTTAAAAATACAGGGTAGGCTTATATTACAATTCTAAAAAAAAACGACGAAAAAAAACCTTAAATTCTGAGTCATGTGTCTCTGTAGGAAAACCTTGGCCTTGGTTTGATAACCAATAACATACGTGAAAAGGCTCACATTATCAAATAAACTGATAACAAAAGTAATAAAACTATTTCTACCTTATACAGGGTGCGATGAGTAAATTGTCACCGTTTTTAATTTTTAATTTTGCACGTGTGTGTTTGTTTTCGTCTCCTCATCCTCCTCGTCTGTTTTCGTCTCCTCATCCTCCTCGTCTGTTTTCGTCTCCTCATCCTCCTTTGTCTTTTTATAATATTTTAATAACCATTTTAATACAAATTAATAATATTACTTACTTATCAACTGAATTTGAAATCATGAAAATATTACATGATCTGTGAATTTTTTCACGGGTTTAACTACATACAAATAATTATACTGGGCAAAACGATTTAGGGACTATGGCTTGAGAGTTGTTTACTTAATTTGGTGTCACTCATTTCAAAAAGTATTCAAGTAACTGAAGTTGACTACCAGTTGTTCATAATCATAAGCTGGAACCATTTTCCATAGCAACTATATAATAAAATTTACGCAGTTTATCTTTTATCTCCCAGTCATACTGGAATACTGCAAACTTTATACAAAGGGGCGGGTAAGTAAGAAAGGGTAATGCATGAGTTAAACTTTTTTGGCAAAAGTGTGACACGTACTATGGTATTAATAGATAGATACGTCCTCTTACAGATTTAGACTATGCAGGAAGGCTGAATACTGTATCTGCTGAAATGTGTTACCAAAAAAGATACTTGCTTGTCTAACATGTTTAATAAGAAAAATATGTAATCTGAAATATGTTTGAATTTATCGTTTAGATTTGGTATGAAAGGAAAAATTGATTTAACAGTTGAAGTCAAGGTAAGATTTGATCTCTAAGTTTCTTCAGTGTTTGCTTGTTGTGTGAAAATTAAAAAAACAAACAGATGCTTCCCTATGGACACCTTATTCGTCACTTCTTTCCATGTATAGCAAAAAGACTATTTTTTAAAATTAACCACTTTTGTTTTTCAAAGTTGTTGACATTTTTGACTGATCATGAACATGTGAACAGTGTCACGGTTATCAGTACAAAAAGTGGAATCAGCAACCCAGGTTCAAATTCTGAGCAAATTTGTTTTGTTCACATTTGCACAAATGGAAGTAGGAGAGGTGGGTTCGGGGCATGATAGCAGTTCCTTTGCTACCAGTTAAACTGGTGCAGGTGGCATCAGGGAGTTAGGAATGAGAAATCAGAGAGCTGTTTGAATTCCGGTTAGGTTCTTACATGCGCATACCATTGGTAAAGGTACGAATTCATCTTCCTCCAGCTATAGATTAAATAATATGACTAGTATCTGGAAAAATCACTGTTATTCTCAGAAGTTGTTAATGCAATATTCACTTGCAAAAAATAGAATTTTAAAAATCCAAAATATGTTTTGGCTTTAAATAACCCACAAAGGGTTGATAAGCCATAAAAAACAAAAAAACAAATCAGTCAATCCCTATGTTAAATGGCAGGATAAACTTGATTATCTCTCCCTAATCTTGGATGGCAACCAATCTAAGAGAAAGAAAACTTTGAGTTTGAAACCCTGGAAAAGGCAATAATATAACAGTCAGTCAGTTAAGTGCCATACATGATAAACGCTTTGAGCAATCATGTCTCAGAAGAGACATGACTGACTGGGCAGAAGATTATCCCGCAGTAGGTTGCCATTGCTTTCTGCTGTAGACTGGTTGCCAGCCAAGGCTATAGAACCCAATCTGTCCTGTTATTTGACTCATACCTAGAGGGAGAAGAGTTATATTATTAAGTAGTAATTAGTGGGGGATCAGTTTATTACTTCATAACAATAAAAAAAAGATCCCCCATTTATGAACAGCAGAAACCTTAATCATGATTCCAACTATTATATTTAGTCAGTTAAGTGCCATACGTGATAAACACTTGGGCAATCATTTCTCGAAAGAGATACGACTGACTAGGCAGATGATTATCCTGCAGTAGATTGCCATTGCTTTCTGCGGTAGACTGGTTGCCAGCCAAGGCTATAGGACCCAATCTGTCCTGCTATTTAACCCATAACTGGAGGGAAGAGACAGATTAATACCTTTCCCAAGGGTATTTGTGCGTAAGTGAATGCAAGGAATTCAACCGGAATTCAAACTCGGCTCTCCAATTTCTCGTTCCGAGCCGATATCCACTGCACCACAACGCACATCCTAATAACATGACAATCTTCGCCAAAAATTCATTGCAGGGTCATAATTATTTCCATCCTGAAGTGACAAAGCATTTAAAGAAAATAAAAAAACCTGGAATAAAGGTGATAATTTTAAAATATTTTGTTTCATCATTAGGTTTCATTAGTCTTTTTTAAAACACTCGCTCTGCCATGCAGACTGTGCGTCAACATAAAATATTCATTCTCATGTTAATTTTATGCGCCTACTCTTCCATTCTGGCTCAAGGCATGTTGGAAGATGGTGCTTGAAGATTTCCCCACAGTAGGTTACCAGTTCTTTCTGCAGTAGACTGGTTGCTAACCAAAGCTATAGAACCTCCATTTGTTGTACTATTTTCCCGTAGCAGGGGTGGGTGAAGAGATGGTTTCGCACCTTTTTCAAGGGTATTAGCACGTGTGTGAGTGTAATGAACTCAACTTGAATTCGAACTTGGCTCTCTGATTCATCAATCGAAGTCGCTATCCATTACTCTACCATGCCTCCAGGGGTGGGGGTTATTCTAAATATTTTTTAGCTGATTTATTCTTTGCGGTTTAATAATATTCCAAATATCTTTAACTGATTTTCATTCTGAATATTTCTGCCATGTGTTTTTTATTTATTTTATTTTATTTTTTGGGACTAGGAGTTGAGTAATCCTGCTCATAATTTATTTGAAGAAATCTCTTAAAAGCATTTCTACAAATTTAACAGCAAATATATATTGTGATGAAAACCAATGATAAAAATAATTATGCAAAATATGTAAAATGGCTCCTTAAAGTAGCTTAAAAGAAACTTAAGGGCATTAATACAATGATGCTATTTAAAGAAAATATTAGTTGAAAAATATGGCAGCAGGAGGACTACAGGTAAAACCTTATTTCCTCATAAAAGACTTTGCTAGCCTAATGGAAAAAATGACATCTATGAAAATGACTAACATTGTGATAAGCTGTTTCCATCCAAGAGAAACATTTTCAATTCATCGACAAAACAGTTAAAATTGTTGCCAGTTGAAATTTGTAAAATCTCTCTTAAAGAGTTTTTAAGAAATTAGACTTCTCAAATATTTTATTACTCTTTTTAATATTAATGGTATTTTCTTTCCAAATCTTTTGTTTAAGCTTTATGGAATATTGAAAAGATTGTTTTAAAAAGTGTAGCGTTGAGTGAGTTTTTATGATCTTATTAAACTGGAAATAGTTAAACCTGTTGCAAAACTAGATACAGAACATTTACTTTTGACTGATGGTTAACAGTAAGTGAAGTCAACTTCAAAGTACAGAGCAAGAGGCTCAGACAGAAAGTCATGGAAGGAAGATAAATTTCTTTTTTAGACAAAAATGACCAGGCAAAGAAAATTATCTATAAAACTGACCATCCTGTGGAAAAGCATGCAGAAAGGATGAAGCAGGCCTTGGAGACTGGACTGGGTAGACTATGTGCCCCGATCCTCTACCTTTGCCTCACCTCTACCTTTGCCTCACCTCTACTTTGCACATTCATAGCATTAGTTTACAAGCCATAAATAAAATCTGGTTTACTGCTAGAAATTGTTTTTTTTTTTTTTTCACTTGGGTCATGATCTGGCTGAAGGGTAACTTAAGTCATAAGCATTTGACTGGAAGAAACTGCACCCTGTCAATGGACTTGGTTTCTTGTCGAAGCTGCAACACAATAAAAGTAACGAGACATATCTACTGAATATGATAGCTGAAATATAAACATAATTATATTTGTTATTGTTGGTTTCAAACCAGAAAGAAATGACTGCAAAATAATCCCCCACTCTACTTTTATATGCAGAAGTGCACAAATACATGCTGGAATTTTTTTCCTAGCCAATAAAACAGGTTTGTCCGAACTTGCTATTTTTTGTATTGGCGCTAATTCTTTGTGAACATTTTGCTGTACTACTGTTGATTTGCCTTTCATATATTGATTACTTGCTTTATATTGTTTTTTTGTCCTGTTCTTTTCCTTTTCTTGTTATTGCAAATTTTGTCAATTCTGTTTGTTGGACAATTCTGTTATTGATTTTCCATTTGACAATCGCTACTCACTCCTCAGTTTTTATTTCCATAGATAAAAAACAAAAAGAAGATTGTTCCTTTAGAATTGAAAACTGGACAAGCAAGTTTTTCAGCTGAGCATAAAGGCCAAGTAAGTCATTGCATATTTATTAAAAATATTTTTTACATTAATTACCTCAAAATCTAAATATCGTTTTTTTTTTTTAAGTTGAAATTTTAGGCCAGATTATTCAAGAAGATGGGGCAATAGTTTTTTTTTTTCATTTTGTTTTGTTTTTCTTTTTCGTTTTGTTTTTTTTTTTCAATTTTTTGTTTTTTGTTTCAATTTTTTGTTTTGTTTTTTTTCTCTTTTTTCAATTTTTTCTTTTTTACAATTTTTCAATTTTTAATTTTTTTTTTCAATTTTTAATTTTTTATTTCAATTATTTCATTTTTTATTTCAATTATTTCATTTTTTATTTCAATTATTTCATTTTTTATTTCAATTTTTTCATTTTTTTTTCAATTTTTTCATTTTTTTAAAAATATTTTCATTTTTTTTTTCAATTTTTTCATTTTTTTAAAAATTTTTTTCTTTTCTTTTCATTTTGTTTTTAATTTTTTGTTTTTCAGGTTTTTTTTGTTCATTTTTTATTTTCAGTTTTTTTATTACAGTTTTTGTTTATTACAGTTTTTGTTTATTTTTGTTTATTTCAGTTTTTACGTTTTTCCAGTTTTTCTTTTTTCTTCAGTTTATTTCCAGTCTTTTCAGTTTTTCCCAGTTTTTGTTTTACTTTACTTTTTTCAGTTTTTGTTTTGCTTTACTTTTTCAGTTATTTTTGGTTTTTGCCCTCCGACCGAATTGTTTTCAGTTTTTTCCAGTTTTTCTTTTCTCTTTTTTACACAGTTTTTTACCATTTTCCGTTTTTTAAAAAAACTAGTTCCCTCCCCCGTTTTTGTTTCTCGCATTTTTGTTTCTTTATCCCCCTGCCAGTTTTTCTTTTAGTTTTTTCACCAGTCTTTGTTTTTTCTTTTCAGTTTTTTTTTCCCAGTTTACAGTTTTTGTTTTCCTCCGGGTTTTTTTTTTTACAGTTTTTTTTTTCCCCCATTTGATTTTTTCTTTTTCAGTTTTTTAATCAGTTTTTTTCCTAAGTTTTTGTTTTTTCAGCTTTTTTTTAGTTTTTGTTTCTTTTCCATTTTTTCCTCATTTGTTTTTTATTCAGTTTTTCATTTTTTTATTCCTTTTTTCTTTCAGTTTTATGCTTTTTTTGTCAGTTCACCCACTTTTTTTTTTTTAGTTTTCACCATTTGCTCAGTTTTTCCCAGTTTTTTCCATTTTTTTTCAGTTTTTCATTTCTTTTTTTCCCATTTTTTTAATGCTGATTTCAGTGAGTTTCTTAATTCAAACCTTTTGTCACTTTCAACAAAGAATCGATTTTTGCAGTCTTCAAGTTTTCTATTCATTAGGAAAATAATTTCTTTTTAAACAAAAATGTAATCCAAAGATGCTATATCATGACTGAAAACTTCTAAATCAGATTTAAATAATTTTGGTCAAACATACTTTGAATTTAAAACCTTGGAGAAGACAGTTGGTAAACACTCTGCTGTCTTTTCCAAAAAGTAATGGCAATTCACAAATAGTAAAAAGAAATTTGTGGTGACCCACGATTGACTACATCATGAGAGGATATGATATTAAAAAAAAACATCAAAAAAGAAATATTCAATCTTGTGCTATTCTGATAGAATATTACAAATGTTTTATTAATTCCAGATGCTTTTTATTGATTGATGTTATGTTTAATTAGAAGTAGTACTTATTTTAATTCATAGTTTGGTTCTTTAGAAGCATGTCATCATCATTCAACCACAGCAGTTGTTGAATATATTCTTAAGTCCGACATTTGAGTGAATCTAGGCAGCTTTCAAGCTTCCCCACTAATTCAGTTTTTTTTTTTTTAATCATATCACCCCAAGCAAGGCGATAACGCCACTGATGCGCAGGGGGCTACATAAGAGTAAAAAAAATGGAAAAGAGAAAGCCGGAAACCACATCATAAACAGGGAACAAGGGATGCGCCTCTTCACCTGTTCAGTAGACGTGGGTGGAGTGTGAACCGGGCGATAGTTTAGTCTATCTACTCCAATTGGAAAAAAAAATAAAAGTGGAAAGATTGGAAAAGAGAAAAACCGGAAACCACATCCTAAACAGGAAACAAGGGATGAGCCTCTTCACCTGTTCAATAGATGTGGGTGGAGTGTGAACCGGGCGATAGTTTAGTCTATCTACTCCAATTGGAAAAAAAAAATAAAAGAGTGAAAAGATTGGAAAAGAGAAAACCGGAAACCGCATCCTAAACAGGAAACAAGGGATGAGCCTCTTCACCTCAATCAAATTTCAAGCAGTTTACAGAATTAGATAGGACACTTCCTTAGCTACATTTATTAAAAAAAAAAACTTTTGAATTTTGGTTCAGTAGAAAAAAAGTTACATCAAAATATGTGAAGACCGAAAAGGAAGACTAACGACTTAAGTGAGTGAGTGACTAATGTTTCCGGCTTTCTCTTTTCCAATCTTTTCACTCTTTTCTTTTTTTTTTATTTTTCTCAATTGGAGTAGATAGACTAAACTCACTTGGTTTACACTCCACCCATGTCTACTGAACAGGTGAAGAGGCTCATCCCTTGTTTCCTGTTTAGGATGTGGTTTCCGGCTTTCTCTTTTCCAATCTTTTCACTCTTTTCTTTTTTTTTTTATTTTGGAAAGCTAATCAAACACGTCTTATTTTGGAAAGCTAATCAAACACGTCTTATTTTGGAAAGCTAATCAAACACGTCTTTTACAGCAAAGATCTGACAAAAATGGCTATATGGTTGCAAAACCTGGGCATCATCAAAAAATTAGCACATTTTCACAAGCAAAAGCTTCTTTAAGTCTTGAACATCAAATGGAATTACTATTTAACCCGTACCAAATTCTTGAAAAGAGCTAACAGTCAAAGCAACAGAATCTCTGATCTTTGATGGTCGGGGAATGTATCAAAAATAGAAAAGTCAAGATTTCCATGTCAAGTCTTATTCAGTTGAACTCACCTCAAGGAAAAGACAACGTGATCCGAAGATACAAGGATCAACTCAAAACAATACTGCAAACCATTGTACTTGAGCATAAATCACTTGAAACACAAACACAAGCACAAGACCATGCCAACTAGTGATATTCCATTATCATTGGAACCAAAATCTTCAAAGCCACCAGAAAAGGAAAAAGTTAGATGACAAGAGAGAAAGACTCGACAAAATCAGCCTCGTCCTCTGCCAACATTACTATGCAGTCAATGCCATCGACTTTTTTATTTGTAAACTTTGTCATCAAAGTCATCATCATAAAAGAAGCAATCAGAAAAGAAGTAATTAAATTCTTGGTTAGAAGATAAAGCCAATAATATTTGGGAATCAGACATTTTATTTTCAAGATTCTATAGCTTAATAAATTAAAAAAAACAAACTTGTCTGTAATACTGAGTAGTCTTTTTAATTATAAATAAATTTTCTGTTTCCAGGTCACTCTATATTCTATGATGAGCTGTGATCGTCAAGGTGACCCTGGTGAGGGTTTGTTGCTTTATTTAAAGGGTCAGCCTCGCATGGACACCATTCCTGCTGACCAGCAGAATAAAAGAGGTGGGTTAAAGTAATATATTTTGTGTTAAACAATGACTATAAAATAACTTTTTTTTTTCAGTTTTTTATTCTCTTTTTCTTTTTTCCAGTTTTTTCATTTTTTAACAGTTCACCTCGCTTTTTTCAGTTTTTCTCTAGTTTTCTCTATTTGCTCAGTTTTTCCATTTTTTTTCATTCCCCCCCCCCCCAGTTTTTTTCATTTTTTTCCCCAGTTTTTTCCATTTTTTCCCCCAGTTTTTTCCATTTTTTTTCCCCCCAGTTTTTTCCATTTTTTTTCCTCCAGTTTTTTCCATTTTTTTCCTCCAGTTTTTTCCATTTTTTTTCCTCCAGTTTTCTCCATTTTTTTTCCTCCAGTTTTTTCCATTTTTTTTCCCCCAGTTTTTTCGATTTTTTTCCCCAGTTTTTTCCATTTTTCCCCCCCAGTTTTTTCCATTTTTTCCCCCAGCTTTTTTCCATTTTCTTTCCCCAGCTTTTTCCCATTCCCCCCCCCCCCCCCCAAGTTTTTTCCATTTTTTTCCCAGTTTTTTAAAAGTTTATTTTTCTTTTTTCTTCAGTTTTGGATTTTTTTTTCCCCCCATTTTTTTTTAATGCTGATTTCAGTGAATTTCTTAATGTCACTAATAATTTGTCAGAATAAAAGAGGTGAATTAAAGTAATATTTTATGTTAAACAATGACTATAAAATAACTTAATTTCTAAGTTCTGCAATTTATGGGTCAAATATGTTCATTATTGCACCTTCTTTTGGTTAAATAAAGAAGTCAAGAGGAAAACTACATTTTTCTTGCTTATGCGTTTCATCTTGTGATGGACTTTATCAAGGCAAAAAGATTAAATGAATTTTATTTTAAATAACATCTATAAAGAAAACATTGTTCGTAACTGTGAATCACTGATGCATTTGTTAAATTACTATTTGTGATGCCTCTTCTGTGTTCAGCTATATGTTTTTTCAAGTTTCTACTTGTTTCTCTGATGGACTTTGAGGGACAATTTTGGCAATTTATTTTAAGTTAGCTTAAGCTGGTGTTGCTCGGGTGTAATGAAAGCTTTAAAACTAGTCCATGGTCCTGGAGCTCAGACTCTTTGGACATTGGCACGAAAGACTAAAAAGCAATAGTTATTTCCAGTTAAAGCGAAACCGTAGACTGAAAGAAAAATGAATGGATGTAAGTCAAATTTTGATTTCCTGGTATCGATATCAAATAAGTTTTTTTCGTCATAAACTGAATTTTGAAGGCTAAATAAGTCCTGAGTAAATGGTATCATGGCTGAGACTAAGAACTACAATTATACCTACTTAGAGCCAAACCTGAAGCAAAAACTAAAATAAATGGACTGAAAAAAATACAGACATACAGGCAAATAAACAAACACACACACACACACACACACATACACAAACATCTTGCCTTATATATATATATATATATATATATATATATATATATATATTATAAATTTTCTGCACTATTGTAAGAACTGCAACCTTTAAACTTCTGAATATCGTTTCTTATGTCTTTGTCTATGAGTGTATCAAATTTGATTAAAATCAGACCACTCCTTCTATAACTCGATTTTTTTCGATTTTCAATATTTATCAGGGCTACCTCGACACAAAACCTAGCTAAGAACACTCGCAGATGCTTATAGTACAACTGTGTAAATTTTCAATAAAATTGGTTCCGCCGTTTCGGAGTCTATAGGTAACGGACACACACACACACACACACACACACACACACACACACACACACACAAAGTTCCATTTATAAATAAGTTTAGATTTAGATATATCTGCTTTGAGTTGTTATGGTTTCAGTTTTTTTTTTTAGATTTGACCATGTCCATAATTTTCGAGGGGGTTGTGACTATTTAGAAGTTTAGATGGGATAAGTGCGTTCTGGATATTGAATGTTATGGAGTTGGTAGGTAGTATAATGTATCTGCTATTGTTGATAATGTTTTTGTTGTGATTGTATATTTTATGTGCTTTTTTTTTGCGTTGTAAATAAAGTGATATGGATGTTGTTTCGAATGTGTTTTCTATGTATGTTTATTCTTTTGAGAAATATTGAGTGGGGGCTGCAGATGCTTAATGCTCTTAAATAAAAACCTATAATTATACCAGATTTGATATTTAGAAGAGTGGTTTGAATAGAAATTGGTCAGGTTATTTATTTTTGTTGGTAGCTTTTCTATAGACATCAAAATTAAGTTATTATTTTTGTGTAATATGAAAGGAAGAGTATAGTTGGTTTCAGTTTCAGCTATAACTGAAACCAACTATACTCTTGTTGTTAAAGATATGTATTATAGTTTCTCTGTTTATGACGTGTAAATATGTGTATATAATTTTGTTTATGACTTAGTATAGAACTCCATCTGAGAACAAAGGATGTCTGTCATTCCTTTTCTTACAGCTATGCTTTTCAGTCTTTGAAATAAAGTGTTATTATATCATAAATTTAATACCTATAATGGGGGAAATAAAAACTGGGAATAAAGCATTTTTTCATAACTCACCAATTATCTGGTGACTTGCCTAACATGATGTGATATTAGCCCTCATTAAGCTTAAGAATAGATCAGCCCTAAAAGGTCATGAAGAATAACAGAAAAGAAAACCCATTAAAACTAATAAAATACTGATAGAAATTTGCATAAATTGTTTTTTTTTCAACCTAGAATTTTGCCAGTGCAGAAAATAGAAACCAAATTTGAATATCCTTAGAAAAGACATGGATCAACTATTCCCTATACACTGATCAATAATTTTGTCACTAGCATGCAGCCTTTGAGATTTCACTTGCCCGATCGACTCAGTCGATTAAAAACTTAATTTGGCAATTAAAGTTTATTACTTTACTCACTTGTGTTGAATAAAAGTCTTGCAATAAAACATGTCCCTTCAAATATAGAAAAAGGAAATCTGATTTCTTTTACAACCCAAAAGTATGCAATTGAAGATTCACAAGTTCAATGACATTATTGAACTCTGTCTTGCTTTTATCATCCTGGTCAGTGTAAACATTCGTTTAATTAATGCTTCCAGAGTGGAGTCAAAATGTCTCTGTTGCCCAGATTAAAAACACTCACAGATTTTTAGAAACTCATTTGGGAAAATATTATCCTTGACTCAACTCAATATTTCCTCCTCGGTAATGAAAAGTAAAAACGAACACTTGAAAGAAAGAAAAAAAAATACGCATACATCTTTCCACCATGCACTGAAAAACAAATTATACAAGTAAGTCATCTTTTATGGAAAATCGTTTGGAAAATTAGATTTGTTATTTTTTTTATTGTCTTTGAGATGGAGGTTGTAGTCAAACAGAAGAAAGAAACTACGAATTTAGGTACCTCCACTCAAATGCCAAAAAAAAAAAAACAGCATATCATGATGTTTAAATTTAATAAAAACAAAGTTTTATCATCAAAATGTTTATGCTATTATTAAGAAACAAGATCAAATTTTGTTTTATTTTAAAAAAAATTTTAAAACCTTTCTAACATATTCGAAATTTTAATTAAAATTTCATTTTTTTGTTTTCCGTCAGTGATTTACGCTATGTTTACATAAGACAACTATTAAGAAAATGGATTCAGTCAAGTAAAATGATTTTGAGGCGATTAACTTTTCCCTTGCTCTTGAGTGCTGGCCGAGTGATTTTTTTTCAAATCTCAAAGGCTGCTGGCATGTAATGATGTTTGATGGTGAAAAATACTACCAGGTTAGGAATTCTCTTCTACCAATGGTACTATGCACTCCAGTAGCATCTGTTAATTGAAGAGATGAGCTTTAAGAAACTCCTATGGCTTTAATGATGACTGAGTATAGCGTCATGATGATCTCTTCATATAGTTAAATCAGACATTCTTCTTGGTTACTTGTGCAATATAACCAAACCATATCATCCTGTCTTGGCAGACCGGCTGCAACCACTGTCTCACCGACGTTACGTGACTTCCCTGTGCCTCTTCTACAAGAACTTTCACGGCCTCTGCTCTGATGAACTTAAGTCATTAGTGCCGCCTAGTTACGAATTTACACGAGATACTAGATTAGCAACTAGGTCCCACCCTTTTACAGTGAAACCGATAAAATGTAACCGCAATTTCTACTCCAACAGCTTCTTTCTTCGCACTTCCCACCTGTGGAATTCCCTTTCACATGCCTGCTTCCCCGACGACTACAATCTCCAGGAGTTTAAATGTAAGGTCAATAGACACCTCCTATTGCACTAACTTGCATCTGTTCTCTCAAACACTCTCACCATCTAACCAACCCTCATTCTCAGTACCCTTATCTGTCTATCACCCTCCTTTTAACATTTCCTATATCTAACCATCCTTTTCCATCACTCCCCCGACCCTATGTAACCCCCTGCTCTACAGTGGCAGTGGAATGCCTTGCTCGGGGATGAAATGATTAAAAAAAAAAATGTTACTTGGAAATGGATTAGTGTTGCCAAAATATATCTTCTTTTTTAAATTTTTTTTTAAAGATGATTGTTTTTTTGTTAACCCTTGTAAGTTTCCTCTTGATTTCAGGACTGATTCAACTACGAAACGAATTGGTAGACTACCTTCAAAATTCCCTGAAACAGCAAAATACTTTGCCATCTGATTTATCTGTTCTCTTGGGAAATTTACCAGAGCCTATCAGTAATCAAAGAGCCTGCTCAAAATGTCCACATCTTCTTAATTGTTCCTTATATCAAAAGTGAGTAAACAGTTTGATATCTATATGGTAATGTTCGTAAGAACAAAGCACTTTCCAGGTCAGTTAACCCACTGTTTTCTTAGGTGACAAAAAAAAGAAAAAAGTTTACCCAAGGTAGGTAACTCTGGGTTTTAATAACTGCTAATTACAAAGTCGTTTCACTTTTTAATAAGAAAATGATAGGAATAATCGGAGAAGTATCCTTAAAGCTTAGTGATAATTAGCGTTTTTTAAATACTAATTATACCATAAAGTCCAAAAATAGAAAGTGATTTGACATTAAACAAAGTCCACTAAAAACAGCATTTTAGTAAAAAAACGATCCCTGAATTGAAAAAAATCTGACTAATCTTTTATGAACTGGATATTAATATATTCAGTGGGATGACCATGATTAAGTCTTGGGCGGACCTGAAGGAGACTTTTACCACCTTTTAAATTTGTTTTTCATTTTTTTTTTTTTTTTTACTTTGTTTCAGTGCAATCTTATCAATTACACCCTAAATTTTCTAATTGACAAAAACAATTTGGACAAATTTGAATATTTAAGCAATTTTAGAGGGGGCTCAGTTTTTCATACGTTATAGTAAATTGATCTTCCATTTTGGAACCACTCACCGGTACGACATTACCACAACCTGTAAACTTGTTGATTATCAATTTATTTTTACTTTTTTCAGTGCCATCTTATTGATTAAACCCTAAACTTTCTGATTGAAAAAGAAAATTTGGAAAAATTACAATATTTAAACAATTTTAGTGTGTGGGGGAGGCTCAGTACAACCTTATAAGTAAATCAATCCTGTGCAATTAACTTCTTTGCTTGCGCATATTCAACTACTGAATCCTTTGCAAACTTTTTGAATAAAGCCATTCTTGGAGTTTCCGAGGAAGATTTCATTGTAAGAAATGAGGAAAACTTGAAAGAGACAAAAACAAGAGCAACAACTCATCCCCAAAAAAAACTAGAACAAAGTGACCCCAACACAAGTGTTCCAAAATGGAGGATCAATTTACTATAATGTTGTATGAGAAACTGAACCCCCCACAAAATTGTTTAAATATTGAAATTTTTTCAAATTGTTTAATAATTGGAAACTTTATGTAATAATAAGACTGCGCTGCAAAAAGTAAAAAAAAAAAAAAATGAAAAACAACAAATTTAAAGGTGGTGGTAGTTGCCTACAGGTCTGCCAAGTCTTGCTAGCTGTTGTTTGTGGGTTCAATCCCTTGTGGATCTTGTCACTGAACTAACTCTATTCAACAAATCCTTATTAAATATTTGTAGATGTGCAGGTGGTGTAACAGTTAACAATGTGGAAAGAGAAATTTGTGAGCCAAGTTTGAATTCCAGTTGAGGTCATTACATTCACATTTGTACAAATACCCTTCAGAAAGGTATGAATCAATTTCTTCTCTTGCCAGCTATGGGTTAAATAACTGGGTTGCTATTCAACCCAGTTATTTAACAGGCAGAGATAGTCTTCTATTAACTATTTTCTTGTCATATTTTATATTAAAAGAAAACAATGTGTGACTATGAATTTAAAATAAAGGATAACAGTTGTGTGTATGGCCTTGTGTCAGACTAAGCTCAACTTAGATTATATCTTTTGTAAAGTAATCTAGTAGACCATAGCTAGTGTAGTGAGTTTGAACCTCATGAGTGCTTGACTGTTACTTGTGCCAGACTAAGCTAAGTTTAATCACTATCTTGGGCATTTGTCATATGCTTGCAGTTAGCAAATGTACATTGTGGAGCAGTGGATATCAACTCAGAACGAGAGATCGGAGAGCCGAGTTTGAATTCTAGTTGAATTCGTTACAATCACTTATGCGCAAATACCCTTGGGAAAAGTATTAATCCGTCTCTTCCCTCCAGCTATGGGTCAAATAACAGAATGGGTTGGGTTCTGTATCCTTGGTTGACAACCAGTCTACCACATAAAGTAATGGCAACCTACTGCAGGAAAATCTTCTGCCCAGTCAGTCATGTCTTTTTCATGACATGATCGCCCAAGCATGCATCACGTATAGCACTTAATTGACTGACTGAATCTTCAGAAGTGCTCCACTATTATGACTTTGTACTAGATTAAGTGCAGTAAATAACCAGAAAGGACTATAAAGTGGGTGTTGAAAAGTTCTAGGCCTGCCTTTTTTAATCTTCAGAACTTTTCAGAACCTTTGCATTAAATTTGTCGTGGGGTTGGGGAGTATTGTAAACAGTTTTTGTTTTCTAATTTGTGTTATTTTAAATCATTAATGTTCACTGTCTCATTTTTGGAACATTAGGCATTTTTTTAATAGGTTATTGGTAGAGACTTATAATTAATATCAGGGGGGTTTTTTTTTGGGTTTTTTTTTTTACTTTTTGTAACGTATTAGGTGCAATGAGTAAACATTCACGATTTTATATTTTTAATTTTGTGGATTGACAGTGTAGTAGGGTCAGTTGGGCACCATCTGTGAAAAAAAGCACTATGTTGTAATTGACTCAGCCAGAAATTTGGGTGTCAATCTGTAGACAGTGCATTTGGAAAGAGTTGGATGAGTCTGATGGTGATTACAAAGGTGTTTGGAGTTATCATTAGTGATGGCAACATTATGCCTCCGTTCATCTTCTCATGTAGTCTCAGACTCAACACGGAGACCTACATCAAGTGCCTTGAAGAGGTAGTGCTACTCTGGGTCAAGAGGGTGGCTGCTGGAAGACCCTATGTCTGACAACAGGACTCTGCACCATGCCACACAAGCAGAAGAACCCAGTCATGGTTGTCAGACAATTTCTGTGATCACATCACCCCTTAGTCTCTAAGCTGCAACTCATAATTATTACGTGTGGGATGGAGTTGAGCAAGAGACCAACAAAACTCCTTGTAGCATCAAAGATGAACTGACAATAAGGATTATGTCAGCGTCCATCAACTTAAACAAAGTGACTGTTCAAAAGAGTTTCAGGAGATTCCAAAGTCATCAGGAGGCTGTGGTTGAAGCCAATGGTGATTTTATTGAACAAATTTACTCTTTAGTATTTTAAGATATTTTTGTGTAATTCTGGTAAATTGTTGTAGAGTAGTTTTCGCACTGAAAGTTATAATTGTGCTATGTTGGTTGCTAATCAACTTAACGCACCCAAAATGTTAGGAACTTGGTAATCTTCCACTGAAAGCTGACTCCTTAGTATTTGGCTAACTGCCAGCTAATATCAACTGCCTAGTAGCTCTACTGAACTCCAGTAGAATTCTAAAGGATTCTCAAGAACTTCTAAGAACTCCTATGAACTTCCCAAGAACTTCTCGAGTTAACTTCCTGTTAACTCTTATTAATATAGGAGGGAGAGTTCATTATCTGAGGAATAGGTGTGTTTCACCATAACATAAATATATCTGTTAAAATGAGGCGTCAGTGTTATTTTCATTTTGGCTTCATTTAGACGACAATTCATCCATCGCACCCTGTGTATCTGTTAAAATGAGATGTCAGCGTTATTTTCATTTTTGTGTCATTTAGATAGATGACAATTTATCTATCGCACATTGTCTAATTAATACTGAATTTTTATTTTAATTTTTGTTATTAATACCAGATTTTAAAGTGGGTATTAATGGGTTAGAAGCAAAACTTGTAATTAATACTGGATTTTTATTAATATCAGTTTTAGCAGTGAGCCATTAATGGGTTAATATTAAAGTGACTCCCTGTCAAATCAGTGGTGATATTTTACTTTCTTTTCAAATCCTCTTTTTTTCTTTTCAGATCAATGCCTCAGATTGTAATGGCCTGACCAATAAAAGGGAAATAACCTCCGGGTCACAGAGGTTATGGCCCCTGCGGATCCGGAGGGAAGATATAATAAGGGACACAAAGCATGCGAGCAGGGTTCGTCTTCTAGGCACATTTGTTCTAAGTGTGTTGCCAGAGTTTCCATTGTTCAGGCGTGATTTATTAGGTCGCTTAAGGACATATTTGAGTTCATCAGTCCTTTTTGGCGGACTTTCTCAGATAAGCAGCCTGTTATTAGCTGGGATTTTACTTCAGCATTTATGTCTGCGAAGTGACACATGGCTGCTGCCTCTTAATTTCCGGTAAAAATCCTCTATGTTAGGAGTAGTGTGTTTCAGCTTTCAAAACACAAACCGGTTACATTCCGTGTTGTTCTGTGGGTTGAAGTGGTTCTGCACAGCCGAGACGAGTTTATCGAAATGTGTTTCGTTTTCTCCTGGTGTGATCTGTTCGGGCGGCAGTTCATCGATAAGGTTGTTCATCGCTTCACCCACAAATGTTAGCAGGATTGCTTTTTGTCTTTTATTGTCCTCTGTCATGTGCGATGAAATAATTTTTTAATCTGTTGACGTACTTTGTCCATCTTGCAGCTTTGGCTTTTGATTCACAGTCGTATTCCGGATAGTGTGATAGAGCGGCCATGTTTGTTATGTAGCACATTGGAATGTTTGTTGTTGCTTTTTGCGTTTCTTTGTCTTTTTTTTTTTTTTTTTTTTTTTTTTGTTGTTGTTGTTGAGTAAATGACTCTGTCCTCGTCGGCAATGTAATGTTTGGTGTTGGAGACGACCAATGCTTGCTAAACATCGACTACTATTATTGTGGATTAACAGGATGGATGAGAATTAATGAGAGAGAAAAGATGAACCCTGCTCGCGTGCTTTGTGTCCCTTCTTATTATAGCTTCCCTCCGGATCCGCAGGGGCCGTAACCTCTGTGACTCGGAGGTTATTTCCTTTTTATTGGTCAAGACATTACAGGTATTAATGGGTTAGAAGCAAAACTTGTAATTAATACTGGATTTTTATTAATATCAGTTTTAGCAGTGAGCCATTAATGGGTTAATTTGACTCCCTGTCAAATTGGTGGTGATATTTTACTTTCTTCTCAAATCCTCTTTTTTTCTTTTCAGATCAATGTCTCAGATGCAACCCCCGAGCAAAAATTGGTCGAATTTGTTGGAGACAACACTGAGCCACCTGTCTAAAGACCATCTCGATTATTTTGTCCGCTGGTGTGTAATGATGGAAATAGAAAGTTGCTGCAAGAAGAGAGGGGAGTCAGTTAAGGGCATTTGGTGTAGTTCAGGTATGGATAGGTAAGTAAATTGATCTGCTTACATTTGAAAGTGTCATTGTCTTAATTAGCAATCTATAATCTTTGTCAGATGACAAAAGAAGACCTCTGTTTGCAGTAGGGATGAAAACGTTTTAAGTCGCTCACATAAATTTGAATTTATTAGGCTGTGATAAACGGAGTGGGTAAAGTTACTTTTGAATCTCAAAGAAAAGATGTGTATGTTCCTTTTGTAAGTCATAAAAATGTTAAAATATTTTGTTTATGAAGTTAGTCTAGAAAGTATCTAGCTATTTTAAATATCTTGAAAACTGGTTGTGTGGCCTTGATGTAATGTGGTAACCAATTGCAAGGCAAGTTGGAGTAGATAGACTAAACTATCGCCCGGTTCACACTCCACCCATGTCTATTGAACAGGTGAAGAGGCTCATCCCTTGTTGCCTGTTTAGGATGTGGTTTCCGGCTTTCTCTTTTCCAATCTTGTCACTCTTACGTAGCCCCCTGCGCATCAGTAGTGTTACCACCTTGCTCGGGGTGATATGAAAAAAAATACCTTATGGTACAAGCATGAACAATAACCGAAGGTTACTGAAGGAAACGCTACTTAATGTATATTTGGAGTGAAGCAATGACATGGATTAATCTCAGAATTTCCGATAATGCAAGTGAGTGCAGGGCAGTGGCCCTGACTGAGTCATATTAGTGCATGAAGTTTTTTTTTTTTTAATCATATCATCCCGAGCAAGGCGGTAACGCCACTGATGTTCAGGGGGCTACGTAATAGTGAAAAGATTGTAAAAGAGAACGCTGGAAACCACATCCTAAACAGGGAACAAGGGATGAGCCTCTTAACCTGTTCAATAGACGTGGGTGGAGTATTGTTTGGTGATTGTAGTTACTGAGAGACTTAATAATCCTGCGTGAAAAAATAGAGATATCAAATGGAGAAATATGTGGAAGGGGTGGTTAATCAGGTTGGATCCTGATGAAAAAGTTTAGTTTAAAAATATAAATTTGAACTTATAAAATACTTATGAGAAAGGCATTTGAAGGATTTGAACCTAAAATAAAACAAGATTTTAGTAAAATCCAGTTTAACTGAAATTCCCTGCCTAGATCCACAGGCTTGAAGAAGTTCTGATAATGTGATATGTTTGCCAAAATTTTGCAAAACCCAGACAGAATTGGGAAATATGATTTTAAAAATCTAAAATCCTATCCAGCAGAATTTACATAGAAAGCTTACTAAAATATCTGGTCCTGGTCCTTTTAGAAGCATGGGTCACATAGCATTTTACTCAATTTGTGCTTGGCACCCAGTAACAACACAGCCATCCATTTTCATGAAAATTCTAGTAGCTGCAAAGTTGGTGGCACATCTGCATTT
Source organism: Ascarosepion bandense (assembly GCA_037127315.1). Lineage (NCBI taxonomy): Eukaryota > Metazoa > Mollusca > Cephalopoda > Sepiida > Sepiidae > Ascarosepion > Ascarosepion bandense. The sequence goes on from JBBBDQ010001306.1 coordinate 124,667, forward strand.
TACTTATTAGATTATTTTAATGCGTCAAGTGAAGAAAAGGAGTTACTGAAGTCAAACGACATGCATGCGTGATACTTGCCATTTTCACATTTTTTCTCTCCTCCTCGTTAATAAATTGTTGATAGTTTAATCAATAGAGTTTGTTCTTTCTGCTAGAATTTCCTGCCTTTCAGGAAGGTTGTCCGAATTAAGAAAATCACTAGGATTGAAACCTCACCTGAACAACAAACAAAAAGTCCATGGCCTGTTGGGAAGAATAAGACCCATTGCCTAGATTATATCAGCAGAAAAGGAAGATTTCCACTAGACAACAGATTCAGTAAAAGAAATGATTGATAGAAATTAGCCATGCCTAATTCACACATCTTTCACCAGACAATAACATTGAGGATTGTGATTACTGGTTAAAGTTTACATTAAAACACAGGGACCAGTGGTCAAATCCCCTCAAGTATTGCATATCCAAACTAGCTATAAAATAAACTATAACAGCTCAAAACAATCATTGTTTATCAGGTTTAAAGTTTATTTTAATATTTTTAAAAAATGAAAAGAATTAAATTTTAAATAATCAATTAAAACTTTAATTCTTTTAACCCACCCAACCCAGAAACTCTTACAAAACCTATATTAATAGGATCGAACCATTGCCTGAACCACAAACAAAAAATCTAGAGTCTGTCATAGTGAAAAAGACAAGTTGCATAGTTCATTCCGACAGGTATGCAACATAAAAGGAATTTTCACAGGTCTGGTGAGAGATGAGCAATGGAAATAGCCACGCCCAATTAATAAATCCTTCACCAAAGTGATTCTGGGGATTATCATGACTGGATTCACTCCCATGTCATTTGGTGACCAATTCCTGGTATTATACGAAGGAGGCTAAAGAGCACATTCTCATTGACAGTGATAACAACGAAAAGGATGAGAATATTACTGTGAATAAACTGTAGAATAATGACAATGGTTGAAGATTTTGGATATAACTAGGAAGTATTTTTGCAGGAGAACAAAATTTTCATTGGGCGATAAAAGCAGATACAATAAAAATAGTTCAGAAAAAGAGTGGGTAACAAAAAATATATATTACCATAAAATGGTATTACCAAAATGTAACGATGATTAAAAATAGCAGTTAAACAAGTTTATTAGTCCACTTGTCTCTTGTCAAAGCCAAAAAAGTCTCTTGTCAAAGCCAAAAAAAAATGTACGTAGTGACAAAAAAATTAATACAACCTCGGACAAATGTTATACCCATGAAAATATAAAATTTAAGTTACATTAATCTTATATTTTCTATCATATAACATTTGTCTGGAGTTGTATATTTTTTAGTAATTTAAAGTACGTATATTTTGGCAGCATCTTTTCTTTTAAACATGTATTAAACGATAGAGACAACTTAGTCTTGCAGATTTTCTTTTGTATTTTCTCATATTTTATATATATAAGTAACACAACAGTTTTATAAATATTATAAAATTCCAAAATTATCGAATGAGCGGTGTGTAAATGCTGGAGTAGCTACTGTTTACAAAGTCTTCCACTCTTCCAGAATGCTCAATCAGGGTGTGATATTAAATACGCTGTGTTAAACGATAGAGACAACTTAGTCTTGCAGATTTTCTTTTGTATTTTCTCATATTTTCTAATGAGGCTTTTTATTTCTGAATTATCTTTATGCAAATATTGTCCATAGGTTAACCGAGTACTTTCGAACGTCACCGTTCATCATAAGGGTCAAATTTACAATTTTTTTTTTTTTTTTTTTTTTCTATCCTTGATTTTTTTTCTCTGATGAGAGGGGACAATAAACTAATTTAGCAGTTCTTTAATTGTTACATCTTGACATTATCCTAAATAACTTGTGGAATATTAATCAGGACTTTGAAAAAATGATTTGACTCCAAGGAATGTGGGACTAGTGCACAGAGAGTTATGAGAGAAAAAACTGGTTACTGAGGAAAGGATAAAAGATGAACAGGATTCTAGAAGATGGTACTTAAATTTTTGGAGATTATAGCTATCAGGGAAACAAGTAAATGGAAGGGAGTTTCACAGGTGGGAAGTGCAAGAAAAGAAACTGTTAAAGTAGAAAAGGTGGTTACATTTAACTGTTTCAATGGTAAAAGGGTGGTACTTAAATGCCAAACACATAGCACACTTAATTTCGTGTGGTCAGGGACACCAGGGTAAAAAGCATGTCAGGGCAGCTGCCATGAAAACATTTGTAGAAAAGACAGAGGGGAGCCATGTTGCATCTTAGAGTTTTAAATTATATGAAGCCAGCTGAAATGTAATGACAAAAAAAAAGATAAGAATATGATTTTAAAATAAATGGATTAATGAATGAGTCCTCTGTCTGAATTTCTGGGATGAGGAGTTATTGTTCTTTGCACTACGAGGACACTGTATTGTCCTCATCTTTCTTGTTATCACAACCAATGAAATTAATACAGACCAATAAAGTTTATTAATTTTTTTTTTTTTTAATCATTTCACCCCAAGCAAGGCATACCACTGCCACTATTGCGCTGGGGGTTATATAGGGGAAGGTGATGAGAAAGAGGGGTTAGATAAAGGGAAATATCAGAAGGAGGTTGATAGATAGTAAGGATACCGAGGATGAGGGTTGGGTAGGTGGGTAGAGTATTTGAGGGAATGGATGTGAGTTAGTGTGATAGGTGTCTATTGACCTTACATTTAAACTCCTGGAGATTGTAGCTGTTGGGGAAGCAAGCATGTGGAAGGGAATTCCACAGGTGGGAAGTGCAAGAAAAGAAGCTGTTGGAGTAGAAATTGTGGTTACATTTTATCGGCTTCACTGTAAAAGGGTGGGACCTAGTTGCTAATCTAGTATCTTGTGCAAATTCATACCTAGGGGGCACCAGTGATCTAAGTTCATTGGAGTAGATATCATTGCAGAAATTATTGAATCAGTATGGATCTGATGTGATACACCTATAGAGGCAGTTGTAGTAACAACAACAAAGATGGGAACAATAATCTGAAATTAAAATAATGTCAAGAATGACTTCTCATATTTTTAGGCATTATCTATTTTTGTAAATGTTATGAAAAACTGGCACCTTTCTGACACTGGTTTTATTCTTTTAAAATGCAGTTTATTTTATTAAAATACATTTTTCTTGTTTATTTTTTAATTCTCGCTTATTTCAGAGAACTTAAAGGAGAATGCTTGGGCAATCTGCAACTTTCAATGTCTGAAAAGCTTTCTGATGGTGAAAAGTTTTTGAATACCTTTCGAAGGCATCCAATTTCAAAGTAAGCACCTTTTTTTTTTCTTTTTTTTTTTCTTAGGCATTTACATGTTGTCTTTAAAAACCTGAATGAAAAGAAGTGTGTAAATGTGATTCTATAACAGTCTCCAACCTTTCACCCTCTACATTATTTATGATTATTATTTTTCCTAACACTGTATATGATGGCCTTTTAACTGCAGCTGCTTAGGTCTTGATTTTTGAAGGTCATTTACAAGCAGGCTGCGGAATATATTGGTTGTAAAATTTGTAAGAATAACAAGATAATGACAAGTCAAATAATTTATGCAATAATAAAAATGTTTCATTTCAGAACTTGTGGAAACAAACTTTCACAGGATTTCTTTGATCTTGATGAATATAAAATTGTTCTTTTTTCTTTCTTTTTTTCCTATCCAGATTAAAGCAAGAGTTTGCTTCCTTGGACACCATTGGGCTATGCCGTCATGAAAGTGTTGCTGTCAGTGTAGAAAGCAAGAATCAAGTTGTGTTGTGTACTGGAAATATCTACAGAATCACACCAGAAAATGTTGTTGTTATCAGTGACAGGTATTGAGGCCAGATTAAATATGTTACTGGGAGATTTTTTTTTTTTTAAATTAGTTATTTTCAGAATGATATTCATGCTTACACTCATTTTCTTTTGCTCAGTTTGTCTCTCTCTTGTTCTCTTTCACCCCATCTCTCTCATATTGCTTCTCTCATTGCCTTACTCTCTCTCATTGCTTCCCTCTCTACTTCTCCATTTTTTTCTCTCATTGCTTCTCTCATGTTGCCTCTCATTTTCTCTCTCTCTCCTTGCTCCCCTCTCTTTCTCTCCTGTTGCCTTTCTCTCATCTTAAAATTATTAATAAAGTTTTCAAAGTTCTTTTTTCTTGTTTTGTTAAAGTACTTAATAGACAGCTTTTAATTAAATATAACTTCTTGATATATATATATATATATATATTGTCGTCCGCAGACAGATCTGTTTCGCCGTATCACAGCTCATCAGTACAGTTAGACTCCGATTGCTACACCACCCAGGCTCGAAACCTGAACGAGTTGGCGTCAGTCGGCGACTCTACCCCTGGGCCACGGGGCGTTCAGTGGAAGAAGGCAGTCTTTTTTGTGCATATCATATTACGCGCCCAATAGCTAGAGTGGTCAAATTCATTTTTACTGAATGAGCGATATATATATATATATATATATATATATATATATGGCAAAATATAGTTGTAAGGTATGGTATATTTATGGGTTAAAGTGCTCAATATCAGGAATAGAGTTTATGTTAATATAAAAGTTGACATTGATGTCAACATCCGTAGGTGTGTCTGTTTCATGCTGAACACAATTGTCAAGCACATGCTCAACGATTGTGTTCAGCATGAAACAGAGACTGTCAGCTCTGGGTGTTGACTTAAATGTTTACTTCTTTATATGTTTGTGTGTGAGGCAGGCTAATTGTTCCAAGAACTTAAGATAAAGTAATCTCCAAGATATGTTCAAAATTGATCAAATACCACTCTAAAATATCCAGACTTTGTTTTACCAAAAATGTACAAAGCAGTATTTCATGTAACACATATCTGCGATTGGAAATACTCTCCTTAGTCTAAGAAGAACTATTGGCAAAATGTTAAATATTTGTGTTTCTAAAGAACTGATGTATTTTATTTTTTTATCCAACAATTTTTTATTATTTCATATGTAATTTCTAGTGTATACCTCAATTTGATTATACTGTTTAAAACAAATGGGTTGTTTACTCAAATGTGTGTATCCACTGCAGTTATATATATATATATATATATATATATATATATATATATATACAGACACACACAAAAACAAATAAGTAAATATACATTTATTTCTCATCTTTTTGTTTAAAATTTAGTTATTTTACATTGAGCACTATTTTATCATCACTATTCATTGTGCACTATTTTATATATATATATATATATATATATATATATATATATATATATATTAGTCATCCACATACAAGCCCGTTTTGCTGTATCACAGCTTATCAGTGTGGCTAGACATATCCACTTGC